>JAASGX010000015.1:0-86915 GCA_023334415.1 Phytopythium chamaehyphon | reverse complement strand
CTTCTGCTCGTCATTACCAACTCGTACAAGAATCACCAACGAACCGATACCACGAGCCGCAAGCACAGCACCACTGATATCAGTGCGAATAGACAATCTGACCAGAGTTTGAACCGCATGGAATTACCGTCGCGCATGAGCTGCACAAGCACACCGTAGCCGTTCGCGGCCAGCATAGCACTGGTGATGTCCCCGTGATACGCCACGTGAGACAGCGCCAAAACCGCATTCGTTTTCTGGGCCTCGTGCCGTGGCGCATGACCAGCACGAGTGCTTCGATACCGCGTGCAGCTAACATCGCCTCGCAGACATCTCCACGGGCAGCCAAGTTCGACAGGGCTGCAGTTGCACAATCCTTGTGCTCAGGGGTGCCGTTGCGTGCGAGCTCCACTAAGGCGCCAATGCCTTGGGCAGCCACCACGGGCTCTCTGATATCGGTCAAGCTAGCCAAGTTGGCTAGAGTCATACCGGCAAACTTCTTCTGCTCGGCGTTTCCGTGCCGAATGAGCGCCACAAGAGGTCTGATGCCGTTCGCTGCCACCACCTGGCTTGAGATATCCTCGCCATACAATAACTGGCGAGTCCTAACGCGCCTACGAACTTCTCGCTGTCGCTTCCGCTCGTTATCTGCTGAATCAAATGCGCGACGCCGCCCGAGATCAAGTCCGTCGCGGGCGTAACCGCGGCGCCGTCAAACTCACGGCTGACCAGCGCGAACACAACCTTGATCAAGCTCAGCCGTGCGCGCGCGCTCGCGGCTCGGCTCGTACTTGTCGGCGTCGTCGGCGCCGCCGTCGGCCGCCCAGCGACTCGGGCGCTCGGCCACCAGCTCCATGGCCTGCGCCTCTCCAAGATCGCGCGAATTGAAGAATGGCCTGCTGGTTGGCAACGGCGACTTCCACTACAACCGCATTGTGAGTTTGTATGGCGAGGGGAAACAAGGAGGCCGATCTTGAAGTGAGTATGCACTTCAACTTGATGAGCAACTTGTTGCCTTGATGAGCAAGTTGCCATGCTCTGCTGGAAAAAAAAATCTAGGAAATGAAATGATGAACAACTATCACCTCCGTCTAAATGACTGCCTCCTGGGACTCGGAGGCGTCCACGAGGGACCCTAGCGCCGAGAATTGCTGGGCGTGCATCGCGCCCTCGAGCCCAAAATCTGCTGCGAACGCGCGCACTTCGTCCGACGCGCTTGGGCGGAACTCGAGCGTGCAGCAGCCGTTCTTGCGCACGCTCGCACTCATAACTGGCGAGTCGCTCGGCCGAGCGCTCGCTAGTCCGCCGGCAAACTCTTGCAGCAAACGAGACCGACCCCGCAATGCAGCCCAAGACGCCGCAAAGGTCTCCGCACTGCCGTCGCAACCAACGCCATATCGAGCTAGAGCGTCTTTGACAAAAGTATCCCGGGTTGCTGCCCGCCGCAGCGCCTGGTGCTCCTGGTCGACCACGTCCAGCTCTTCTTCCGTGAAGGACTCGCGTAGCTGCATGGAGTGAGACTTGACAAGAGCGGCAAACTCGCGGCCGCTGAGAGCTGCCAAAGCATGTGGGGTCACTGGCGGCAGCGGGTACTCCGTTGATTCTGTTGCTGAAGGTGCCGTTGGCTTGTCGCCTGCAGAAGTGCCAGTGCCTCCATGTAAATCCCCCAGTTCCACAAGCGACTCAACCATGTTGACGGCGCACAAACAAAGGTTCTCCCATGCCAGGTCGATCAGGGGCTGTTCCACCACGCTCGAAACCATCTCAAGCACTCGCGAGTCTTCGCGCTGCACCAAGTCATGAACAGTGGCAGCTCGTATCACAAATCGCTTGCTGCGCGATCGAAACACCTTGCCCGCGCCGTTTATCGACCCTAGATTGTCCTCATCGAACGCGTGGATATGCCCGATAGATCCAGAGTTAGTCTTGTTGCCACGGCAGTCCGCCGTGTCCTCAATCCCCAACAAGATAATAAGCTCAATTGCAAATGACTTGATGAGCGGAGCCTGATCGTGCGGTGTAGTCAGGGTCGCCATATTGTCAAAGAGCTCAAGCGATCGCACAGCGACATGGCTGACGATCGTCAAGAATACCCACCAGGATGGGTCCGCGTCGTTAGATGACAACAATGTCTTCTTGTTGCAGATGCCGTCCACAAGAATCTCTCGCTTTGCATAGATCCATTGGATTTCAAGCGCCAGCGCCTTGAGCGACCAACGAGCGCATGTGGTGCCTCGGTGCTTGGTGCTCGGTGGGTCGCTGCCGATCAACTCCAGGAAGACTGGCGACCGGCGAATATTTGTCACTAGCAGTCGGAGCATCGATAGAAACCCGCCTCCCTGCACTGATGAATAAAATCGCTGAAGAATTGCCTGCAGCTCGTGACTTGCGCTCGAAACGCGGTACACCCGTGCTGAGCTCGGGAGTTGCTGCTCTAAAAGGGCAAGCGTGTCTTGGATGCGAGCCAGGACCTTGGCGTCGCCGTCCGTCGACACACCAACGATGCGCTTGCGCCAAGCGGGGAGAATAGCAGTCAGCATCCGCTCAAGTGTATGGAAGAGCTGCAGCTGGAAAGACCGCTCGGTTGCTGGTAGCGACACTAGGTGCGCGCTGCGAATCTCGCCGACGCTGTAGAATCGCACGCGCACATCAACAAAAGGTCGCTTGGGGACGCATGTGTGTGCTGAGAATTCGAGGCCAAACCCCCAGGACGAATGCAGCAGCGTCGACATCATCTGCAAGCTTCCAGCCATCGCGAGCCGAACGAACTCGAGCGCTTGCTCCTCGCTCCCCAGCTGGCAAATTCGCCACGGCCCTCGCCCCGTTCCGAGCCGCGGACGCTTGCACTTGACCATGTCGCGCAGCTGAAGGCCCGTGTTCGCGGCAAGCGCTTCCTCTGCGGCCTCCATCGGTGCCTGCAGCGCCGGCATGTGGGCGTTGAGCCAGCGCATCGTGTGTGCGAGCTGGTGGTAGGAGAGCCCTCCGGCGAGGAGCTCTACCATGGAGTCTAGCTCCTCTCTGCTCCAGACGACGACGCGGTGGATGGGGACGCTGGTGGGCGTCCACCTGGTGACGGTGGCGGTGAGGCTGCGCTTCTTGGCGTCGCTCGGGAGCCTGTCGAAGGCGCGGAAGGCGCCGGGTGCGGGCGTCCAGTGGTCGCTGGGCGACCGATTGTCGTCGTGCGTGGGGGCGAAGGCGAAAACCTCGACCTCTCCGTTGGAGAGCTGCAGCACGAAGTCGAGCACGGGCGCGGGCAGCTCGAACCAGCAGCGCAGCTCCTCGAGCGTGGGCTCGCTGGCGGCGACCTCGTTGGGGGCGCGCGGGCGCGGCAGCTGCGAGCGCGGCGGCTCGCGGCCGCCCGAGGCCGGGAAGAAGGCACGCTTGTCCTCGTCGGGCAGCTGCTCGTAGCGCGCCCAGAGGCTCGCGTGCTGGGACGCGTGGTGCTGCACGTACTGGTCCGTGCGGAAGGCCTTCTTGAAGAACTTGAGGTTGGCCGTCGCCTTGCGCTTGCGCCCCGCGCGCTCCTCGCGCCCGAAGTGCTTGCAGAACTGGCACAGCGCCAGCGTCACCTCGCCCGTCACCTGGTCGCGCGTCACCGGCTCCAGCGCGAAGTTGAGCTCGTGCTGCTTCAGGAACCGCAGTGAACGCTTGCGGTCGGCGCTCCCCCCAGCGCCAGCGCCAGCGGCGCGCGGCCTGGCCGGCGCCGGCGCCGCAGCCTCGGGCGTCGTCCTCGACGCCTGCATTTACGGGACCACTCGCTCGACAACTGTCCGTTTTGAGGGGGAACCGTTTGTACTGTACCAGTAAAGAGCGGGCAGACACGGTACGTGGTGACTCACCAGTGGTGGCACCGCCGATGCGATTTGCAAGCGGCCAACACTGCAATTGGGCACCCCAGCATTCCAACGCTCGACGTCGCAGCAGACTTCACGCAGCATCAGTAGCTGCCCCCGTGGCGATTGGAGAGGAAACGTAAGCGTTAGTATTCCCGTGCTCAGACAGTCAAGTTCACGATGATTCAGCACGACTTCCTGTAAACTAAGCTCTGATCTATCAACTAATCGACATGAAGCTCCCCAAGCGCACTGATTCGCATTACCACTTGCCGGCATCCATTGCGATGTAGTTCCAGGAAGAAAACACCGTTCACCCTCGTCCCTCTGCGGATTGCACATGATGCAGTCTGGCTTTGGCTAGTTGGAACTCTATCATAATCCATCGCAAACTGAGCTTCAGCATTGCTGCCCCGTATTTCATCCGATTCGTAAGTATCAGCATCAGCAGCCACAGACGCTGCCGTATTACTTGAGAACTCCATCAGCCGATGGAGTGTTGGCGTCCGCGGTACACTTTCTTCCGTCACCTTGTCTTCGTCACATCCAGCGTAGGCTTCGGTGGATTCCTCATCGTATTCCTGGTCTTCTTCGTCTTCCTCATCCTCTTCCACCGACTCGATCAGACCGCCAATGCGGCTATCATTCACATTTTTGCGACACAAGTAACCTCGAAAGTGAGCTTGTAGCACGACAGCAGCCGCTGCTTCACTTGGATAGCACTCCTCCTCAATTACACGTACAGGGAGATTGCGACCACCTGCCTCAACGCCGGTGCTCGCGATACCAGTTCCAACTGCTCGAGGGCTTGCTGCTGGACTTCGGCTTCCGGCGGTAGACATCATTGACCGTTCAAGCTCAGGAAACGTAATCACTTGCGCACCAAACAGATCCGCATCAAGTTGGAGGCGGCCCAACAGCAGCTTGGAAAAGGCGAGTGTATCCATGTTTACCGCAACTTTGTGATTTGACGAGTGGCTAAGAGCATCCAGCACTGCAGCGACATATTCTGAAGACAAAATTCGCTCAGAAAACAAACCAGACGTTGGGTTGAATACCCGGATAGCGATATTCTCCTGTAAGTCTCGGATATGATGACCCCTCCACCTCCACGGTTGATACAGAGTGTGCGATTGGGACGCTGGAATGGAGACTGTTATTTGAGCTAGGAGATATGCATCCCTCCAAACCAACCCAGTTTGCAGCAAAACAGTTGGGTGCGACGGCTCGAGGAAAAATGGAGTAGGTGTAGTTAAAAGCTGCTGCCGTGAGCACTTGCGCTGGAGAGTGGAAGTCGTGACAGGAACAGAAATTGACACGCCGTCACAGAGTCGGAGATGAGGGTTCACGCGAGAGTTCAAAATGAGAGCTTCTTTGAATTGCTCCCTGCTGGCGTCGTTACTACCACGAGGAACTGAAATGATGTGTAAATGGTTCATAGCAGCAGTAACCATGCGCTCAATACTGATTCGCCGGTGGTGCACATCTCGATCTCCACCCAGCACCACGTACAATTCATCAATGCTTACTTCTGTCTCGAGACAATTCGTTGAACACTTCGACGATTGGGAGGACGTAGCGCGAGTCGGCGGCTCGCGATCAAATACACGGAAACATATCGCCGCTCGACTTATCTCGGTCACTGGGTCGTGAGGCTGAGTCATTAGTCCAGAGACTGTGGTTGCTGTGATAGAAGTACAGGTCGACGCAAACACGTGCAGTCTGCGTTTCATGTTGGGGCATCTTCGTTGTTGAGGTTGCCGTTTTGATCCAGGAACAGATCTACTACCTTCCCTTGACTGGGGATTAAGTCTCTCCCGTTCGTTCTGCTCTTCCTCGCTATCTGAACTGTGGTTATTTTCCGAGTTATCAAGCTCAATTACTTGATGCACGCACAATGAAATCAAGTGAGAGCTCACATCGACTAGCAGCGAGCCACTACTGCGGCTGTTGTTACCACAGCAAGTATCACTCGGGTTGGAAACGTGTTTGTCCGAAGTCGACATAAGAAACAAAAAATCACCTCTGCCGTTCTCAAGCACTGCAAACTGCACATGGTCACAAATACTACGTGCGATTTGCTGCATAGACCAGTTAGTACCGGCGGCAGCTTCTGTTTCTTCTGCAAGCGAACGGGAGCTGCTCGACTCAATCAATTCATGAGCCATCTCTCGCGTTATTGAAAGCGTGTACTCGCACTTTGACTCGCGGTGGAATGCATAGACGTCGAATCCGTACGGGTTGCGAACGCCGTTCCCGCAGAAAACCGTGAGCACCAAGTAAGTACCACCAACAAACTTGCCAGTTTTAAGAAGCTGGTATTTGAGATCGCCAGGGGCCTCGGGTTGTCCTTCCTGCGACTGAAGATCGCCTATAAATGCTGCCGAACCAGTTCCCGAAACGCTTGCCTGGCGCATGATCGACGGAGCTCGCCTTGGCGAGTTTAAGCTTCCCGCCGTAACATTTTGGGTCTCACTTCTCGAGCTATGCAACACCAACCGAGCGGTAGTTTTGCGCGGTGAAGTGACCGCTGGATCCATATCGGAATTGCATGCGCTGTAATTCTCGTGATGCAAGTCACCTGTTTCAACACTTCCCCCTCTACTAGGAGACGTGATAGGAGGAAGTCCTGGCTGCTGAGGCATTGCCTTCCTCAACGAACGGAATGCAGGCGCAAGGTTTAAAGCATTTTTCTTTGGCGACGTCGGGATCGCCTTGATCGGGTGAATAGCGCTCGCTGATGGGTGGATACTAGGCAATGACGCTCCCCCTGCTCGACTTGTTGCTGCCTTTGTCGTTGCCGCCGTAATAGATGCATGCTTTCCTGCCAAAAAAGATAAGTCTTCGTCGTCTTCCTCGCTGTCTCGAAGCAGCGATGGAGTTGCAAGCATGTGTTGTGAATTAGTTGGAGATGCGAGAATATCTCTTGCCAATGGAAACTCGCAGATAGATGACAAATACGAAACATTCTGATGCCATTCACGACGCAAGTCGTCATTTCGATAGTGAGACGCGCTTCTTTTAATGCGATCGAAGAGTCCGACGTTGCTAGCCTCAATCTCTCGTAGCTTTCGTACACGGAAAGCACGATTAAGAGACTTTTTGGCTGGCGGAGGACCCACAGGAAACTTCGGTGACAGTGCTCCTTTCTTGGTGCTTGTTGGAGCAACAGATCGAAATTCATCCGACTTGAGATTTAAAGCGTCATCCTCAGAACCTGCAAACCACCTTGACGGATCCTCTATAACTGGCTCTGGGGCACTCTCAAAGTCGTCGTCGTCTTGATACGATCCATAAGACTCAGCGGAGCCTGTTGCGTGGTCATCAATAGTTGGCTCTTCACTTTCGCTTAGCGCTCCTTCGGCGTCAACTTTGCCATCCACTGTATCGAGCGTAGCAATGCTGCTGCTACCTCCAATGGTGCCGCAAACTGAGGTTTGGTTGCGTCGGAACGAGTTTGGAGGCCGTGCAGCAGACGGTTTGCTTATGATCCCAGTCAGGTACGACTTGACGCCACTGATTTTGCGTCGGTGCAGCTGCTGGGCACGCTCGACCTCTCGCGAGCGGCAAATCTTGCTGCTCGACTTCTCCGCGCGGTGCATGGCGGCAGAGCAGAGGCAAGCTCTGCAGACCACTTACGTGTTTACACAGTCCGTCGACGCAGCAAATGAGATCACGCTGTGCGTTTGAGGGCGATAATAATACTCCTGTTGTCTCGTTTTAGCTGTGTTGAACACGCACATGCTCCCCGCTGGGCTATGCCTGTGGCTCACCAGGAATAGCAGTGCGCGAAACACGCCACGCCATGACTCAGTCATCTTCGTCAAAGTACCGGTCCTGGGCGTCGCGATCCATCTCGTCCAGGTCATCGAGCGTTTCGTCCGCGTCGATCGCGGCGTAGTCGACGTACTCGCCGTCCTCCCCGTGCAGGAAGCGCGCGCTCATGACCTCCACGAGCACTCTCCGCCGCTCGTCGATGCTCGCCTCGTCAGCGCTCTCCTCGTCGCTGGAGCTGTCCTCCTCCTCCTCCAGCTCGTCCTCCTCGAACAACCGCTGCTCCCTCTTGCGCGCCGCCGAGGCGTCCCGCCCCTCGAAGCTCCCCCACCGCTCCTGCTCGGCGACGCGCCGCGTCTCCATCTCGCTGCGCTCGCGCGTCTTCATGAGGAACGCCGAGAGCGAGGCCGCCTCCTCGGACATGGGCCCGTTGGTCGCGGCCCTCGCGCTCTCGGGCAGGTACTGGCCCAGGTAGAAGTGGAACAGCGCGGGGCTGCGCTGCTGCATGGCCGCGTCGGAGAAGAAGGCTTCCTCCGCCTCCTCCGGGCCCTTGGACTCGCGCTCCTCGGCCAGGAGCAGGTGCTGCAGCCGCCGGTAGCGCCGGTTCTTGACGGTGGCGCCGCCGGCCGCGCGCCGCCACTCGCGGGCGCCTTTGGCGTCGCTCACGGACACCGTGTGGCCGTTTACTTGTTGCGCGTGGTCCTCCGGCAGCTGCAGCGAGGCCATGTACGCGTCCAGCGGGTCCATGGCGGCGTCGTTGGCCTCCGTCGGTGCGGATGTCAGTCAGATGGTGATGGTGTTGTGTCCGGTTGAAACAGTCAAATTAGGCAAGGGGGCGCGTTGAAATGGGACACATGGACGGAACGCGGCGGCAACGCGAGGGGCGGTGTTGATGCGGCGCGCCGCTTACAGAGCACTCGCTGCGCGCGTCTATCGGTGCGGCTCGGCCTAGTCCTTCTTGAACGGCGCCAGCAGCTCGGCGAGCTCGCCCGACTTGTTCATGTCGGTCAGGATGTCGCAGCCGCCGACGAACTCGCCGTTCACGTACAGCTGCGGGATCGTGGGCCATTGCCTGCGAGGGACAGCGCGGTGTTAGTGGAGGGAACGGTTTGGCGACGCTACACCGTAGCAGCGCGAGACGCACGAGTACTCCTTGACGCCCTCGCGGATCTCCGGGTGGTCCAGCACGTTGACGCTGTCGAAGCTGACGCCCTGCGCGTGCAGGATGCGCACGACCTGCATGCTGAAGCCGCACTGCGGCGCCTGAGGCGTGCCCTTCATGTACAGCATGATGGGGTACGTCTTGACGTGACTCTCGATCATCTTGAGGATCTCGTCCTTCTCCGTCGACTTGGCCGCGTGGTACTTGGGCTGGAAGTCCGAGTGCGAGTCGTCGCTGAACAGCCGGCGCGCGCCCGCAGACGCCACGGACGGGGCCGCGGCAGACGAAGCAGCGCAAGACGCGCGGGGAGCGGCGGCCATCGCCAGCTGCGAGCTGCGCGCCGCCGTCAGCAGCGCGCGCCGCGCCGTCGAGTTGATCGCCGCCAGCATCTTGGCCGAGCTTGCAGGTTCTGGAAGTGGTCTGGTGGTGTCGGCGTTGGGTGACGCGCGCCGCTGATTGGCTGCGTTTTAAGCTTTTTGGTGAGCTTTGATTCGTCGAAAAGGGACGCTTGCGACAGCTCTCAACGTCACTATAGAGAGGGAGTGCTTCTCGCCCTTGTCGAGCCCTCGCTTGAGAACTCGCCATTTGTATACCGCCGCCAGCCCGACGACGCCACCAGCCGAGAAAGGACGGACGACTCCTTCCCGCCGACGGTCCTCGCTCCCCTCGTCAAGCGCCGCCCCCCCTCGATGATGAACCCGCCGAATCAACCGGCCGCGGCCAAGCAGGCCGCCGCCGCGGCCGCCGCGCGCTTCGCGGGCTACTCGCAGTTCTACGGCGCCGCTCACGCTCACCCCCAGCCGCCGCCGGGCTTCTCACCCTCTCCGGCCGCGCGGCCGCCCCCGCCGACTCAGTTCGCGCGCCCGCCGCCCCCGCCGGCCTTCGCAGCGCGCGGCCCGCCGTCCAACGCCATGATGATGCGCCCGCCGCCCCCGCGCCCCCAGGCCCCGTCGGCCGCCGGCCAGTGGCAGTGGTCCAACGGACAGGCGAGCGCGACGACTGTGGTCGCGTCCGCCCCGCCGGTGCGCTTCCCGCTGCCCCCGCGGACCCACCTGGGCCCTCCTGCTCGGTGCGTCTCAGACACTGGCTGCTTTGGATGGTGGCGCTGTAACGTACGCTGACTGTGGGTTGTTTGACTGCACAGGGGGTTCGCGAACGCTGGTCCTCGTGCTGCGCCCGCCCCTGCCTTTGCCGCTGCCTCTCCGAAACCCGCTGGTCCTGCTCCCGACTCCAAGTGGCCCGAAGCACTCCACGAATACGTGAAGCGCGCGTTCGCTCGGTGTCAAAGCGCTACTGACCAGGCGCTCACGCAGAATGCGCTGAAAGAGCGCATCACGAAAGCCATGACAGACAACAACATGTGGACCCGCAACTGGGCCGTTGAGCCGCTGCCGACGTTGGTTAGAGATATTAAGCCTCCCCAGATGGCCAACGCCCAGCCTAGCCCCCACAAATTCAACGCAAACACCGCGAACCCTGTCGCGAACGCCTTCGCTACCATGGAGTCGAACAAGTTGAAGCGAAAGCACACAGGCGGCATTGAAGGCGCTGTGGTGGACGTGGCAAAGAAAAACCAGCGACGGCAGCGGTTTCACATGAACAAGTCGGAGTTAGCAAAGCTGGTGACGCCGACTGTGGACACCAAGAAACTTCGCGTCCTGAATGATGAGGGGGAGCTGGACTTGGACGCCATGGTGATCAAAGGTACTTGTCAAACCGTAGAGAAGGAATATCTGCGTCTAACCTCTGCGCCGCACCCGTCGACTGTGCGCCCCGAACCGATCCTGAAGGAGGCTCTTGCGCTCATCAAGAAGAAGTGGAAGAAAGGCAAGTGCGACTATGTATATGCGTGTAGCCAGCTGAAATCGATCCGCCAGGATTGCACGGTGCAGCACATCAAGAACAGCTTCACGGTGCTGGTATATGAAACCCATGCGCGCGTTGCGCTCGAGTCGGGCGACATCAACGAGTTCAATCAGTGCCAGACGCAGCTGCACGAGCTCTACGAGCAGGCGCTGCCGGGACAGGCGATTGAATTCCTTGCGTACCGCGTGCTGTACAGCGTGTACGTGTCGCTCCAAGCCAAGAAGGCTGACTCGAACGCTGGCGTGCTCGGCATGTACAGTGTGCTTTCCAGCATTACCAGCAAGCTGCGCGCGGACCCGGCAATTGCCCACGCGCTTGCTGTCCGTGCGGCTGTCGCGTTGAACGACTACCACCGTTTTTTTCGATTGTATGTGAATGCTCCTAACATGGCAGGTTATCTGATGGACCCGATGGTCCCAGCGATTCGACTCGCAGCTCTTCGCGCAATGTGCAAAGCGTACGTTTATTTGTCTCGGTTAATGAAGTGATGTTGTGTTTTATTGCTAACACACATTTTAAAACGCAGGTACCGACCGACGCTCTCGCTCCAATACATTCGCGACGAGCTCAAGCTTAAAGGCACGGATGGCGAGGAGTTTATCGCAAAGAGCGGCCTTGCATTTATGAAAGGCAACAAGGAAGTCATCGACACCAAGAACTCGGACATCGTGTGGGTGCTGAGCGACCAATCATCCCTGATCTAAACTCTTTTGTAGCAAGGCCAAGTCGACACAATACCGATAGCGACACAGAGTAGCCCACTCGAGCTACGTTGTCTTTCGTTCCAGATCGCGGTGATACTCCTATTGCCATAAGCTCTGGCTGCTTCATTGTTTCCCACTTATTACTGCGGCGATGTCTTCGATGAAGTGTATGCGCTTGGAGCGGCGTTACTCTCCGCAGTAACGAGGAAGCAAAGGCGCACTGATGAAGTACGAGGAGGTTGTGGTCGCAGGTAGGCAAGCAACGCGCTGCGTGTTCGTCGAGACGACTTGAGCAAGCTGGCGCGTTGACGGTAGCTTAGTTTCCAAGTTTTTTTTCGAGCAATACATTTGTCATGCTTGTTGTTATGTGTTTTTTTTTTGCTTTATCCATCGTGGCTATCTACGCTCACAACTTCAGCTTCTTGGCCGCCGGCTGCATGGAGCCCTCACGCGCAAGCTGTACCATCGCGGCGTCAGCAATGGCGAGCGAGGCCATGGCCTCAACAAGCGGGACGGCACGCGGCAGCACGCACGGGTCGTGACGGCCCTTGGCTTCCAGCACGGTCTCCTCACCAGCGTAGTCCACGGTCGGCTGAGCTTGGCCAATGGTCGACACGGCCTTGATGGCAACGCGGAAGTAGATGTCGGCGCCGCTCGTGATACCACCAAGCACACCACCGGCGTGGTTCTTAGTGACGCCCAGCCGCGTCTGGCCGTCCGCACGGTTCTGCTCCTCGTCGGGCAGGCGGCAGAACGGGTCGTTGTGCTGCGAGCCGCGCATGCGCGTGCCCGAGAAGCCCGATCCGATCTCAAAGCCCTTGGTGGCTGGCAGCGACATGATGGCGTGCGCCAGCGTCGCCTGCATCTTGTCGAAGCACGGCTCGCCCAGGCCCACGGGCACGTTACGGATCACACAAGTGACGACGCCACCCGTCGAGTCCTCGTCGTGCTTGCAGGCGCGCACTTCAGTCGACATGGCGCAGGCCGACGGCGGGTGTGGGCAGCGCACCGGCACCAGATCGTCCGTGAGCCACTTATCGAGGTCGGGAGGCGCGGGCACCACGTCGCCGCGGCGGTTGTACACGACCTTGTCCTTGTCCATGTAGGCCGCGGTGGCGAGGTCGTCTGCCGAGCCCACGAACCAGGCGTCGTACTTCTTGTCCTCCTCGAGCTGCTTCTTGGCGACCTCGGCCTTGTCATCGCCCGAGACGCGCGCCCACCTGCTCGGGTCGCGCAGGATGCGCAGCGAGCCGACCTCGTCCACCTGCTCGCGCGTGTAGACCTCCTTAGTCGGGTCGCTGCGCGCCTCGGCGGGCATGTCGACGCTGCCGATGGAGCTGACCCAGGCGACGACGGTCGTGCCGAAGCGCTGGGCGAGCCACTTGTCGGCGATGGCGGCGGCGGCGACGCGGCCGATGGTCTCGCGGGCGCTGGCGCGGCCGCCGCCGCTGGCCGCGCGCGTGCCATACTTCATCTGGTACGTGTAGTCGGCGTGTCCGGGGCGCGGCACCGTGTCCATCTCCTTGTAGTCGCCCGGGCGCACGTTCTCGTTGGCCACGAATAGCGCCACGGGCGTGCCGAGCGTGCGGCCCTTCTCCGTGCCGCTCATGATGGAGACCAGGTCCTTCTCGTCGCGCGGCGTCGTGAGCTTGCTCTGGCCGGGGCGGCGGCGCGTCAGCTGCGGCTGGATGTCGGCCTCGGTCAGCTCGAGCGACGGCGGCACGCCGTCCACGATGCAGCCCACGCCCTTGCAGTGGGACTCGCCGAACCTGCGGAGTCGCCATGCGCGAGTCATTAGCATCAGGGCGTTGCGCGTGGGTTACGGGGGCCTAACGCAGGCTCCAGGGCGAGCTGGGCGGCCGCGAGACGCACGTTGTGACGCGGAAGAAGCGGCCGAAGGAGCTCATGGCACCGTGAGCCGAGAGACGAACGTGGAGGGAGCGGAGGGAGGCGGCGGGTGCTGCGGGCCGCGCAAATGCTGAAGTGCGGGTGGGCGAGCGGCCGTCAGGATAGACGGAGCTCTATTTGGAGGGGGGCGCTATTGCGCCGGACGGAGGGGGCACTATACCATAATCGTCATGCTTTTGCGGTGCCTTGGAGAGGTCAATTGTCGCCCGCAGCTCTTTGCGACCGCCAAGCAGAAATATCTGGTGTGGAGTATGCTGGTGTTGCGCAAACGCTCGTCTTGGCGCAAATGCGATTGCCGCAGCGCTGGTCGGCGTGAAGGAGTCCGCTTGTCGTGAACCAGTCTCTGGCTGCTGGCAGGGTCGCCTAGATGGTCATGGGGCCTTGATCTGTTGTTCAGAGCTCCGTCAGAGGGCTTGGTTGTTCTATCTGTTGCATCAGTCGCTAATGTAGAAAGTTGCCTGTACACTCGACAGCATCGTCGGATCCCGGCGTTCGCCACGCGGTTTAACACGCGCGTCACGCAGCTTGGATTGCTTGGGATGCCTTTGCGCAATCCCGATCCTGGCGTCTCGACAGCGTGTTGAGACTGCCGCTTCGGGTTGAAGTTCAATTCCCACCGGAGCATGGCAGCATCTCCATTCAGCTCGAGATGGTGTCCACGATCCATTTGCATCGACTGCAAGGCAGTCCTGCTAGACCTGGACCTGAACTCGTGCGATTACTGAGCGAGCGCCATAACGATGCGCTTATACTGTAAACGGTTGAAGACGTGAGTCTCACCTCCGCACACCGCCGCATCTAGTTTGCACGCTGCAGATGAGTTGACCATAGCCGTGCCACGCACGTGTATGAGTCAATCTGCTGTCAATATCCTGTAGGCTTTCGGTCTTGGCTTCAACTTCAACGCGGTACACAGCCATATGCATTCGTTCAGTTTGAGCATCTTCCACCTCTCTAACCATCAACGGCGCGGCCAATGGGCGGGAACAGCTCGCTGCTGTTGCTGTTGCTACCTCCGCTCATCTGGTCCTCCAGTACCCGGATCACTCGCCGCAGCTCCTCCATCTCGGCGCGCTGCTTGGCTACGAGAGCCTCTGGATCGCCTCCAACCTGCACCAGCGCGGCCTTGAGCTCTCGATCGCCGTCGAACCCGTCGGGGAGCCCTCGGTGCTTCTTGCTTGACGATGAACCCGACATGATTCCAGCCGTGGTGGCCGCCGCGCGCTGGGTCTGCAGAGACGCACGAGCCGCCTGGAGAGCCCCACGCAGCTCGTTGATTTCGCGGATAAGTGCCATGTTATCGCTTGTGGCGTGAAGTGTAGCACGTTGCTGCGCCTGAGCATCCTGGGCAGCTTTTTGCTGCAGCACTCGGACCGATTTCTCGAGGTACTCTCGCTGTCGCGCATACTCGCGGGCAATATCGGCGTCAACCTCGTCAGACCCTCCAGCGCCATCAGGAGCATCTGCAGTTCTCTTGCTTTCATCTGTTACGTACAACTTGAACAGCTCGGCCATAGCACGAGCAAGCGCTGAAGGATCTTGGATGAATTGTACTGCTGCGTGCAAATCAAACCGGAAACGTTTGGTCCACGTTCGCTGATCGCGACGCTGAGAGCGAAGTCGCGCAGTTTCCTGCTGAAGTGCATCGATACGCGCACGTTGCTCACCAATGAGCAAGTCGAGCTGTGCGTTACTCTTATGAAAGAGCTCGAGCTCGCGATCCATCGCCTGGATCTGTGACTTCATGTCGTGAATCTCGTTTTCGCGCGGCTCAATCGCTCGTTTAAGCTCCTTGATCTTGTAATCGAGTACGAACTTGAATTTCTCGAGCTCTTGGTTCTTCTTCTTGAGGTCGTAAATGCGTTTCTCTTTTTCACCGATCGTCTCATCGCGCGCTCGGATCTCACGCTTCAGAGCTTGGATCTCTTTCTCCAGCGCTTTAATAGCCTCAATGAGCGCCTTCTCTTTCTCGAGTAAAGTCTTGATCGTATCTCGCTGGTCTTCGATATCTTTTTGGAGCGCTGAGAATTTCTTTTTCATGATACCGTTCTCGCCTTTGAATCGCAAGGTTGCTTCGCGCTCTGCCTGCAATTTGTCGTCATACTTGCGTGCAAGCGCCGCGACTTCGGCATCCACATCCTGCTCGACTTGTGAAATCGTCTCGCGATACTCGCGAGCGAGCTCTGCATTTTCTTCCTGGAGCTGAACACGAAGCTGCCTGTCGTCTCCCAGTCGTTGCTCGAAGTCGTCTGCTACTTCGGCCACATATGCGTCGTGAGTTGCGACGAGCTTTTTTTGCTCGCTTTGCCAGCGCACTCTCTGCGCCTCCCTCTGCGATAATGCGTCTTGGTATTTTTCAACCTCTCTCATGATACGTTGTTGTGCTTCGGCCTCCAGCTGCTGCATGCGTTGAAGGTGCCGGTCATCGAGTTGCTTGAGTTGGTCCTCGTACTCCATCTCCATGTCGTTCTTGTCCTCGCGCAACAGTTCATATTTGGCCTTTTCCTGCTCGATCTCGTGAGTGAACTTCTCCGTCAACTCCTTGAGCTGCTCGTTGTAAGTCATATCTTTGAGACGCAATTGGTATTCGTTATGTAGCATCAGTTCGTCGACCTTGCTCTTTAGTTCCAACATTAGTGCGTTCTTCTCTTCTAGGTCAGACTTCGTCACGAGAATCTCTTCCGAGAAATGAGATGATCCGCCATTCAAGAACAGTCCATGGTGATATCCACCTGACATAGACTCCTCCTTTCCGCCAGTGCTTGGTGTACCGCTGCTGGCTGCGGTCGGTCGAGGTCTACCCTCCTTGTCGCGAACCTCAAAGATACAGAGTGCGCCATCTTCACCCGCGGCAAACAGGAAGCAGTCGTCATGAGATGTTCGTAAGCGGGTGATTGGCGCGCTCAGACACTGAAATTCACTGGCCTCTCCAGTCAGGGGAAATCGAAAACACCGAACGGAACCGGGACGCTCCGGCTCAGCAACACCAGCAAATAAAAGGCGCTGTGAGCGAGCCAAAACCAGCTGCCCAAGCGCACCACCATCACATATGAGCTCGCGTGAGAGCTGCGCGCTTGGAAACTCGATTTCTTTTAGCATGCGATCCCCACCGGCAGCAAACACTGCCGTGCCTTCGCGATTTCCAAGCGCAGAAAAGTAAGGAACCCCCTTCTGCACGAATTCTGCTTCCCGCTTGCCTTCGTCAACGTCCCATTGATAGACAGCACCATCAAGGCCAGCAGAGATGAGGGCCGAGTCATCCGCATTCCAGAAGAGCGAGCGAACTTTGCCGTTGTGACCCCGTAGCGTTGACACAAGTTCTCCAGTGAATAGAGAGAATATCTGGATCGCGTTGCCGTTGACAGCAGCGAATAGATGACCGCCAGCGCTGAACTGGCACTCACGACATGCCTTAACGGGGAACTCTTTCACCACACGTAGGTCATCCATGAGAATGTTGAGCAGTCTCAGTTTGTCAGCGAAGCCCACGAGGAGCTGGAAGCCTGATGGATGCGCAGCTACACTGAAAGCCTCTTCCGAAAACACTTTGGCCACTTCGCAGCGCCGCTCGAGGTAGTTCCACACTCGAACGGATCGATCGAGACCGCAAGATACAACAATAGGCTTGCGAACACAAACATCCATGCCGGTGATGCAGGGAAGTGATGGAGGTTGTGAAGATATAGATGCATTGCCAGCGGGTCCATTTGATGCAGCTGCCCCACCGGTGACATTGTTGTTGAGGACTGTGAGATCACTGGGGCGGTGAAACGGAGAAACAACGAATTCGACGTCTGGATCTGGCTTGCCATATCCTGTGGTCGACGAGGCCGCACCTGAACCTCCAGTTAGATCGTCGCCACCTCCGCCTGGAGCTGCTCCCACCACGATGATAGGAGATGCAGAGGACCCAGTAGTTGCTGGTGGGTGTGGGTTGTACGGAAATGTGAGAAGTTGACAGGCTGTGGTTGACACGACAATGGCGTCTTCGTTGGGGCTCACAGCGATCGAGGTAACAGCAGCGGGCACCGAGTCCACTCGAATCTGCCGCTGCATTACAAGTAAATCCATGCCAACCTCTTGTTGGCCTTCTTCTACCCCTGGCGGCAGCGCAGAGATAGCTTGCTGAATCCCGTAGAGCCGCACAGTCGAGTCATCGAGACCACAGACGACGCCTTTGGAAGTGGCCACGAGAGAGTGTATCGCTCGATCCATGCCAGGGGATGCTGATAATCGTGCTACTAACTCTCCACCTCGAAATAAAAGCAGATCACCTGCGGATGTACCTGCAACGAGACAGTCGTGACGCTGTTTCAACCAAGCGTGAGATAGAACGTTGTGGTTGTCAATGCGAGGGCTCGGCATCGGTCGAAACGCGCTCTCCAGAAGCCGGAAGAACCTCACGAGGTTGGCTCCAACAACGCACACGAGGCCCGGGTCCACATTACTGAAAGAACATCCCGAGATCACTGGCGCTGACGAGGCCGCAGGAGCGGGGGAGCCACTTGCTGTTATATCTGCCGTGGAGGCGTTGAAGTGGTGAGTCGACATGGAGCTGGCGAGCGAGCCTGTCCCCATTGTCGGCGCGGTCGGGAGCACAATTGGCGCGCGGATACTGGCGACGGGCTTGCCTTTGGCCCAGTTCCAGCACGTGAGCACCCAGTCGGGCGCGCCGCCCTGTGCGAGCAGCAGCTGTCCGTCGGCACTGAACTCGAGCCAAACGCACGACGGAGCAGACCTCCCCGACAGCGGCGCACCCGCCGATCCTCCCGCTGCATCTGAGGCCGGCGTCGACCCCGACCCGGCGAGCACCTTGCGCTTCTTGAGTGTCTTGAGGTCGAACACACTGATGAGCCCGCGGTCTCCGCGCTCGGCGACGGCGAGGAAGCGGCGGCTGGGCGCGAGCGCGAGCGCCGTGATGCCCGCCGTGCCCTCGGTGCCCGTGACGAACTTCTGGCGCTTCTCGTCCACGTTGTAGACGACGACGGTGTGGCCCGCCGGGTACGCAACCGTCTGGTCGTCCACGTAGGCCGCGGCGGCGCCCACATCGGCCTTGAGCCCGAAGATCTGCCTGTTGGTTCGCCCAGCGGCGGTCAGCGCGCCGGCGGGGCCTCATAGAGCACTGCAGGGCCTCGCACCGGTGGATGAGGTTGACGGTGGCCATGGCTGGCGGTCGAGTGCGGCGGCGGTCGAGTGCGGCGGCGGTCGAGTGCGGCGGCGGTCGAGTGCGGCGGAGCGCCTGTCCGGTCACTTCAACATGGTGGTTTCGCCCTTGAAAAAATCGGGCGGGCAGCCTAGATTTTCAAACGAAAGTAGATTGCAGAAACGCCACTGGCCACTGGTTTTTATTACCGGCTTCTCCCTCCCGTTCAAGTGCGGAATGAGGACACCCAAGGCATCAACCTCGGGCAGAACAACTTAAGCGAGTCCCAACGCCCCGAAATATTCTTCTTTCTGGCCTCCGCGGGCCCCCCAAATTGCGAAAACGCATTCTCGCCAGCCACACATGGCGCGCACCAAGCTTCCCGCCGCCGCAGGCGCCGCCGCCGCCGACGGAACGGCCGCCAGCGAGAGCCTCGCGCCGAGCCATGGCCACGAGCACGAGCGCGAGCGAGAGCGCGACGTGGACGAGCCGCCGCACAAGGAGGAGCAGGACGCGGAGCTCGCGGGCGACAGCAAGGCGCAGCAGGTGCTGGCGCGGCGCGCGCTGGCGGCGGCCGTGCCGGGAATCGCGGCGGCCGCGGGCTCGCCGTTCCACGAGAGCTACCGCGACATGGACGAGCTGCGGCGCGCGCTCAAGGTGCTCTCGGTGCAGCTCAACGCGCCGTACTACATGCAGCACAGCAGCCCGCAGCGCGTCGAGGCGCGCTGCCCCACGTGGCGCCACCGCAAGGCCGCGGCCGCCGACGGCGTCAAGAAGCAGGCGCCCGCGGCCCCCGTCTGCGGCTTCGTTGTATCCGCCAACCGCCACGCCAACGGCCGAGTGTACGTCACGCGCGCCGTGGTCGAACACTCGCCGGGCTGCCCAGCCATCGCGGCGCTCCACGGCGAGCACACCATCTCGGCCGCCGCGCTGCTCGAGACTGCGCGGCCCATCATGGACGCGCTGCTCTCAAGCCACGCGGGCGCCGAAGAGCACACCAAGCTGCTCGAGGCGCTGGGCATCGACAGCACGACGCTCGCGGTGCAGGGCCACAACGCCGTGCGCCCCAAGGACATGGCCAAGCTGATGAAGGAGAAGTTCGGCGTGTCCACGAGCTACATGGCGGCGTGGCGCGCGCTCAGCGCGCTCCGCCAGCAGCGTCGCAACGAGGACAGCGCGTCGTACCAGAAGATTCGCGGCTACCTCGACAACTTCGCGGCCAGCAATCCGGGCTCGGTCACGGCGTTCGAGCACCTGCCAAACTCGTCCACGTTCGCGCGCGCTTTCTTGGCGCCAGGCGCGCTCGCTCCGGATGCGGTGCGCTACTGCCGCACCAACGTGCTCCTCAGCGTGCTTCTTGTCACGTCAGCATTCGGCGGAGTCGTGCTGACTGCGACGGCACAAGATGCCATGGGCGACCATGTTCCGCTCGCCATTGCACTCGTCCCAGCAGAAACGGAGGCGGAGTGGCGCTGGTTTCTGGGGCAGCTCGGCCTCGCGTTTCCGAGCCTCGAACGCGAGGCCACTTCATTTGTGCACAACCGCGGGAACGACTTGAGGAACGCTGTGACCACCGTGTTTCCTAACAGCGATCAGTCTGACAAGGTTGAAGCCTTCCTCAAGAGCTCGATTGTGGGCGCGGCCCCCGTGGCAACGATTGACGGAGATCCGACATCAAATACTGTGGTGTCAGCAATCGCCGCAACATCTTTGCAGTGGATCGAAGTGTTGTGCAGCAAGGCTCCGCTCATGATTCTCGTTGGCTGGGTGTCGAAGGTTGCCAGTACGCTTTTCCAACGCTTTGAAAAGTACGCCACCGTAAGCTCCGAGTATCCCGCGGCTTTCCATACACTCGCGTGCCAATACGAAAGTGCGGCGGGGCACTTCGACGTACTACGCGTATCTGAGAGCGGCTTTGAGGTTGTTGACAAGCGCTCGGGTCGACAGCGTGTTGTAGATTTTGCCAAGCAGTCCTGCTCGTGTGGCGAGTACGACGCGACCAACTTCCCGTGCTTGCACGTCTTCCTCGCTGTGTCTTTCGCGGGTATGCTCCGCGCAGATGTTATCCCGCCGATCTACCTCATGACGTCGCTCAAGTCCCTTTATGGCGGGCGTGTTACCCCCATCGATGTGGACACGGTGCTGGCGGACGGTGTGACTGCACCTTTGCCAGCGCCAAAGACCCGTGGTCGGCCGCGCAAAATTCAGCAAATCTCGCAATTCGGAGATACCAAGCAAGAAAAACTCTCGTGCAGCGTTTGCGGCGTGAAGGGCCACAACAAGCGAACGTGCAAGCGGGCTGTTGAAGAAGCTACATCAGGCGCCGCTACATCGCTGGCAGGCTCGGTTGCCTTGTCTGTTTCATCGAACGTGGCTGCGTCTGCGTCTTTGGAGCGTGCGATGGCTGCGGGTCTCGAGCATATTGCTTCCGTGGAGGACGACGACGGAGCAGGTTTCCTGAATGGAGCATGTACGTATTGTGCTGCATTGTTGACCTGCGAAAGTGGCTGACGTTTTGTTAAACATGCAGATGGCGATGAGCTGCCTTTCGACCACGCCGCACTGGGTGCTCACGCTGTCGCCTCGAACGCGGAGAGTGCCGACCCATCGTCGGCTTCTCCATCGCAAGCAGCGGAGGCCACTTCGGACGGAAAGAGGCGGCGATTGAATCCTTCCGTGTCCCAAGACCTCCACAGTCAAAAGAAAGGCGAAGACGGTTCCGGTGGTTCGGCCGTCGTGTGATTTGGTGGCGATGCTTTCAGGGCGACGGAGCTGTTGAATGTGAAATGTGAGACTTCTTCAAAGCGTTATATATTGTACTTTCAATCATTCGCCTACGCGTGGGCGAGCTGCTTGGTGGTGCCAGGACGCACACGCCGCCAGATCTCCTCGCGCAGTAGTGTCATCTCCTTGCCCGCGCCAGTCAACGCACCAGAGTTCTCCTGGGCACGGCGAATCAGGTACGGCAGCACCTCGTGGATCGGGCCGTACGGCACATACTTGAACACCTTGAACTGCTCAGCACCGAGCGTGTAGGATACGTGGTCGCACATGCCCAACAGTTGGCCGAAGAACACGCCTCCGGTCGCGCGCTCGATGCCAAGTGCCTGCATCTTCTCGACCGTCTTCTCGACCGAAGACTCGTTGTGTGATGCGACCATGAAGCTCGAGAGGTTGTTGTTCTGCAGCAGTTTGGCGACCTGAGCGTCGTAGTTAGCGTGCGTGTTCTCGATCGAGTCGTGGATTGGGTCTGAGTAGCCCATATCACGAGCGCGCTTGCGCTCCTGCACCATGTAGGCACCACGCACAAGCTTGCACGCGAATTGGAACTTCTCGCGGCGCGCACGCTCAAGGTCGATGTCAATGCGGTCCGAGGACATCTTGAGATAGCACTGGAAGGTGTTGTAAATGACGTCCTTTCCGTCCTTGTTGTGCTGGCGCTGGAGATTGAGCACCAAGTGGTCAATCGCCGGCTGCATGTAGGTCTGCTCGGCGTCCACCATGAGCTTGACACCACGCGTCGCGGCCTCAGTCGCGAGGGCTTCAAGACGGTGGATCATGTTTAGCAGCTGCTTCTTCTCAGACTCGTTGAGCGGCTCGGCATCGATAAATCGTGTCAGCGCGCCCATCGTCAGGTCCTTGGGGTCCAGGAAGCTAACCCAGTCGACAAAGTCGATGAAGCCGTCTTTCGATGCGTCCATGGCCTCGAACAGAGCACGAGCGTCCTCCTCACTCACATCTGCGCCAGCGTTCTTGAGGCCAGCATAGAGCGATGGGTAGTCGACGAGCGCGTCGATGTAGCGCGTCTTGGCGCGCGACAGGTTGGGTGAGTCGAGCGAGTGGAACAGCAGTTGGGCCTGCACAATGATGGACGACATGCGCATGAGCAGCTCAGGCTTGCCCAGCGCTGTGCATTTGATGGCGACGAAAGCGGCCTCGTCCGCCACCGGAACGCCTCGCGCCTTGGCTGTGGCGGCCGCGGTGGTCGCCGCGTCGATGATGGCGTGGCGGGCGATAGCTGCGTTGGCGTCGCAGGCAGCCTCGCCCTCGTACTCGTAGGTACGCGCCGAGAGCAGGTTGTGGTCGACGCCACTGAGGTCGCGCGGGTTCTCCACGTCGGCCTCGGCCGCGTAGTCGAGGATGCCTCCGATGCCGGCGTCGGCCAGCGCCTTGAGAACGGGGCGGATCTCGTTGACGTCGGCGCCGGCGCAGAAGTGGCCGAAGAAGGTGGCGCGCAGCAGCGAGTCCGTCATTTTGGGGCCGACGACGGGCACGGCGTAGGCGGCGCGCAGCAGCGCGTCGCTGTGCTGCACGAGCCAGCGCTGCTGCGAGAGGAAGTAGACGGTGTAGGCGCGCACGAGCTCGGGCGTGGTCTTGGACTGGAAGATGCGCGCCGTGTCGGTGAAGTCGAGCACGGCCGGGCGGCCGGCGGCCGTGGCCGACCCAGCGGGCGCCGACGACGCCGCGCGGATCGCCTCGATGGACGGCGCGAGCGTCGACGCCGGGAACTTGCTGGTCTGCAGCGCGCGGCGCGCGGCGGCGGGGCGGGCGGCCGCGGACGCCGAGCGGGCGGCGGAGCGGGCGGCCGGGCGCAGCATGGCGAGGCTGGCGGGCTGGAGAGCTGGCTGGCGGACTGGACTGGCGGGGCTTGCGCTGGAGGCGGCCGATTGCGAAGTGAGCGCATGGGGGAGCCGGCGGAGAAGAAGGCGGAGCGAGCTGACGCAGATAAGAGGCTGATGCCGAATCGTACCCTGGTGACCCAACCAGGCGCTGTCCGGTGCGAACGGCGACCTGCAGAGCGAGACGGGTCGCTAAATTTGGAAAGGGACACTCTAAGCGGACGCGAAGCGGCACTGGCAACTGCCCATCTCCCTGGTGGCTGGCTTGCACTTGTACAAATTGTACGGTACACGCGCACGCTGCAGTTTGCGCAGCCCGTCCTGCGGCCACGCCACGCTCGCTGTCGGCTGTGCCGGTGGCCAACGAGCTCTCCCTCGCTCAACAAGCGCCAGCGCTTGCAGGTGCTCGCCGAAGGCAGAGCTTGCGCTCGCTCCAGATCACCAGGCCGTCGCATCAAACGGATTGGAAGGTCATGAGGAGTGATGGTTGCAGTGTAACGGTCAGTTAGGACGCCCGGGCTATGCACGTGCCGAAGTGCAACCGTTCTGCAACTTGCGCCTGCGTCACGGAATTGGTGGCGCTGGCGATGCGATGCAATCGCGAGACCAGTGGTGAGTGGATCGGCTTCGGCACGCGGCCCTGGCCACTGCATGCCATCAGCGAAGGAGGCCTTGCTCTGGTCGGTTGGGAGTCTTTGTGTTTGTGTTTGGCATTTCAGTGATTTCACCCGATCCCGGTTTGGCAGACAAGCTCACGCATGGGTAAGCAAGCTATTCGCGGGGCTTTGAGACCAAAATGGATGCACTTGCTCAACCAGATTGACGCGCACAATGGCACGGCGAAGGAAATCTCGTGACCATGCTACATGACGCGAGGCTGTGCCAGAGGGACGGCTTTGATGAAGATTCAGACACGAGTATCGACATAATACCTGTGCGGTATTCAGACAGGCCTGCCTTGCGCCTCGAAGCAGCCGCCCAGGAGAAGAGAACGGCCCCCGCGACGTCACGCAGCCCTGCTCGTGCCGGTGACCAGTGATTCCTCTCGCCAGGCGGACCGGTGCTGCAAGCAGCTTGCGCTCGATCTGGATCTGCCGTCTGTGCCGTCGCAACAAACAGATAGGACGATCAATAGGAGTGGTTGTCACAGGTGTGGCACACTTCTGGCAAATTCACAAGCTCTGCATCTTTCATTGTACTATACTAATAGGAAGCTACTGCCTGAAGGCACATGTAAGCATTACGTTTCCTACACTTCGATCATCTGTGCTTGCCCCCTGAAGGCGCAGCAGTGCTGCGTCAAGCGACTCCCCGTACTACCGGCTTCTCCTTTTTTGCTCTGAGAAGAACCAGCAATCAGCGGCGCCCCCGAAGGAGTCGTCCCCTCCCTCTTTCAAGGTCGGAACAACCCTCCATGTGGCAAAACCTACGTGCTAGTGGATGGGCTGAGAATTCATGACTTGGGAAATTGTTTGTTGGTAGAGCTGCGCGTGTGGTCGCTAGTAAGCGCTCAACACGCCCTTGGCTTGAAGATGCAAGACCTGTCGGATAAACCGAGGATGCTCAGGATCTTGGTCAATTGAAGTTCAGGATAGTTGGTCGATGCTAGCCGTAGAGCATGGTCGAGCGCTTCGATCCGGTTGCGCGGCTCGTGGATGATCATCTTGTTGGCGCCAACGTCCCCGCAATGGTGATGCACGCAGCCGCGCAGAAGAGGTGAAGCAGTACTCCCACTGCAGTACTTGACAAAGTCGTACCTTTTTGCTGGTCAAGAGCACGCCGTGGCCCTCTCGGGCCCTGCAATTCCGCTGCCGCTCGCGTGCGCCCCGCGTAGCCACGCATGACAGCTACCTCGACTGGCTCATTGTACGCCAAACTCCTTTGTTGCCGATCATCAAGCCGCAGCCTTGAAAATAAAAACACTGGTAGTGCTGCGTCGAAGGGTCTGGTGGCTTGCTGCTGCGTGGCCCCGGGTCGCGAGCCGGGAAATGCAGCCGCTTGGACTCCATCTTGCAAATCGCCGACTCAAGCAAGGAAAGTTGGGGTTGGAGGTTGCGGATCGATGCGCGGGCCGCTGGCAGCCAATCCTTCATGCTGCCTGAGGGGACCGGCGAAAAGCGAAGCTGCAGCGAAAGAGTCGATGGGTGGGTAGTGCGACGATCACCGCGTGGCATGCCTCCGACGTGACTGAGAGATCCAGCAGGCCAACACGTCAGCGTCGATGCAAGAAAGCAATGGCAGAGTTCCAGGGCCAAGCACAGCATCGGAGAGTGCATCTTCCTCTAATGATAACAACTACCGTGACAAAACGCTTCCGCACGCTCACACGCACACACACATACGCACTGGCCACACCTAGTTTCTTGTTAGAAGCCTTACTTGCTCCGTTGGCCACATTCCAGACGTGGGGCTGGATCTTGCTCACAGCGGAACCCAGCGTCAGTTGCCGATGCATTAGTACCCTGACGACGAAGATCAAGCGTTTTTAAACGCACTACCGATCTCTGGCCAGAACAAAGACAACGACAATGCTGAAAAACTGTTGTGGAAAACCGACACGGGACAACACTTTTTTCAATGATCGGTAACAGACAGGAGCTTCTGGTGCAAGTGGCTCCACATACCGAAAGAAGCAGGCATTGCCGGCGAGCAGGTCAGAAAAGTAGGGCTGAAGTGGCGAGCCAGAAGCAACAGGAGGTCAAGACTCTGACCGAGACCCTCCTGGCTGTCGGTAGCTCTAACACGCACAGTCGAACCTTCCGTTTCTACAGGAGAGTTCAACCTAGGATGCTGGGCAACTTCGCCTGCGGCTAAACGCGATCGGGGTACCCGACTGTACGCAATGCAGACTCTCAGCAGCAGGCACAGTTTGCAGGTTAGGCGCGGCCATCTTTCCCGTCGCGGTTTCCTTCAGGTCGCTGTTGAGCTGCCGCCGAGCACCCTCCCGGTTTCCTTGCCGTACATCTGCGAGTCGTGCCGAAACATTTTGCGACTTGATTCTCAGCTTTTGACCATATGCAGGGTTGTTCTCGGGAATGCCATTTGTTGGTACTAAAACCGAGACCGATCGGCCGACCGGTCGCAGCTTGAAAAAAAAGGGGGGGGGGTTGGCGGCGCAAGTCGTTCAGTATGGAATTCAAACGGTTTTCCGTGGGCGATCGGGCTAAGAAAACGAGACCGATCGCCGATCGGTCGCGACGACCGGTCGCAAAGCTTCAAAGTTTGGCTTTGGGCTTTTGACCAATTAAAAGTCGTGTTCGCCACTCAAACGATTCTCGTCGCTGATTGGCCAAAATGATTCCTTAATCCCACTATTGGTTAAAATACGCGCCTTTTTCGTTTTTGTCCAATCACGAGGCCGCCGTCGGCTTGCCGCTCGCAAATCCAACAAAAGGGGTTGGATCGCAGAACGGAAGAGCAGAGAGAGAGAGAGAGCGAGCGAGCAGCATGGCCGAGACGCCCGTGGACCTGGACGCGCTGCGCGCGTCTGTGACGCGTCAGGGCGCCAAGGTGCGCGAGCTGAAGCAGCAGGGCGGGGCGGCGGGCGACGTGAAGGCGGCGGTGGACGCGCTCAAGGCGCTGAAGCTGCAGCTGGAGGCGGCGACGGCGGCGCAGGGGCCCGACACGGACGGGCTGAGCAAGAGCGACAAGAAGGCGCTGGACGATCTGCTGATCCGCAAGATGTTCGTGGTGCCGAGCTTCGAGATCTACGGCGGCGTGGGCGGCTTCTACGACTTCGGGCCGCCCGCGTGCGCGCTCAAGGCCAACCTGCTCACGGCCTGGCGCCGCCACTTCGTGTTCGAGGACAAGCTGCTCGAGATCGAGTGCACCAACCTCATGCCCGAGGTCGTGCTCAAGACCTCGGGCCACGTCGACCGCTTCACCGATCTCATGGTCAAGTGCACCAAGTCGGGCGAGTGCTATCGCGCCGACAAGCTGCTCGAGGACCACGTCGAGCACTTCCTCGACACGCACGCGACGCTCAGCGATGAGGAGCAGGAGAAGCATCGCCACCATGCCACCATGGCCGAATCCTACTCGCCCGAGGAGATCCACGCCGTCTTCCAGGAGTACGGCATCAAGGCGCCGGGCACGGGCGCCGACCTCAGCTTCCCGATCCCATTCAACCTCATGTTCCAGTGCGCCATCGGCCCCGAGGGATCGCTCGTCGGCTACCTGCGCCCAGAGACGGCGCAGGGCATCTTCCTCAACTTCCGCCGCCTGCTCGAGTACAACGCCGGCAAGGTCCCGTTCGGCTGCGCGCAGATCGGCAGCGCGTTCCGCAACGAGATCTCGCCGCGCGCGGGGCTGCTGCGCGTCCGTGAGTTCCAGCAGGCCGAGATCGAGTACTTTGTCAACCCGAAGGACAAGTCGCACCCCAAGTTCGCCAGGGTCGCGGCCAACTACACGCTGACGCTGCTGACCAAGCACCACCAGCTCTCGGACGGCAAGACGGTGCAGATGACGGCGGGCGACGCCGTGGCGCAGGGCATCATCGCCAACGAGAGCCTCGCGTACTACCTCGTGCGCACGCACCAGTTCTGCTCCAAGATCGGTGTCGACCTCGAGCGCGTTCGCTTCCGCCAGCACCTGGACACGGAGATGTCGCACTACGCCACGGACTGCTGGGACCTCGAGATCAAGCTGAGCACGGGCTGGGTCGAGTGCGCCGGCCACGCCGACCGCTCGTGTTACGACCTGACGGTGCACGCCAAAAAGTCCAAGGTCGAGATGGTGGGCACGCACAAGTTCGCGACCCCCGAGAAGCGCACGGTCGTGGAGATCAAGCCCAACAAAGGCAAGCTCGGCCGCTCGTTCAAGGCGGACGTGCGTGCTATCCAGGACGCGCTCGAGGCGCTCAAGGACGACGTCAAGCGCGCGCTCGCGTTCGAGAAGGAGCTGGAGACGAACGGCAAGGCCACGCTCGGCCCGCTGTGCGACGGTAAGCAGTTCACTCTGGAGCGCGACATGGTGGCCATCAAGGTAGTCGAGAAGATGGTGAGCGAGGAGAAGTTCATCCCGTCGGTGATCGAGCCCAGTTTCGGCGTCGGCCGCATCCTTACGGCCGTCTTCGAGCACAATTTCTCGACGCGCGAGGGCGACGAGAAGCGCGGCGTCATGGCGTTCACGCCGCTGATCGCCCCCATCAAGGTGGCCGTGCTGCCGCTGAGCAGCAACGCGGTGTTCGATCCGTTCGCCGAGGAGCTCGAGCACGTGTTCGCGGGCGAGGACCTGGAGTGCAAGGTGGACTCGTCGAGCGTGGCCATCGGCCGCAAGTACGCGCGCTCGGACGAGCTCGGCATCCCGTTCGCGGTCACGGTCGACTTTGACACCGCCAAGGACCGCTCGGTGACGCTGCGCGAGCGCGACTCGACCAAGCAGGTGCGTCTGTCCATGACCGACGCCGTGCAGGAGGTGCGCCGCCTCGTCAAGGGCGTCGCCTCATGGGACGACCTGCTGGCCAAGTACCCGGTCGTGACGGCCGCCGCCGAGTAAGCAGGCAGCACTCCGCTCTCGCGCGGAGATGACACGGCGCTCGCCGATCGCCTCGTAGTGGTATCGGAATACATGCACTAGCTTCACAACTCGAAAACGTTGGCATTGTAGTTGCTGTTGTGTAGCCATCCTCGGAAGGATCGGCTCGCTGGAATTTTACTACCCAGGAGTCCAAATGTCCATGCCGACCGTTCAGTTGCTCATCGCGAGATCCCGACGGCCATGGCGACGCCCGGCGCGCCCGGCGCCATGCTGGAGATGCAGCACCAGATCCGCGCGAACGCCGCGAACCTGCAGGACTACTTCTCGGACCTGTACTCGTGGGAGAAGGCGATCGGGCAGGAGGACTCGGAGCGGCGCAGGCGCGGCGCCAAGAGCAGCACCAGCACCAGCACCAGCAGCAAACCGCCGCCTAGAGCGCGGAAGAGCGTCGTGGTGGGCGAGGGCACCGGATCGGCGGCCAGGGCGGCGGATGCGCACACGTACGACAAGGGCTACAAGCGCTGGGAGAAGTTTGACGTGGTGGGGATTGATTGCCGAGCGGGCGGAAGTCGCGATGGGGAGACTTACGCGCATTCTGGATTTTAGGATGCAGCTATGAAAGAAGCGGACGAAGAAGGTAGTGCGCAAGCAGAAGAAGAGAAGCAACTAGCGGTCAGTGACAACGAGTTGCCGCGCCAGTGATGTGAAGTGATGCTCATCATCTGCCTGATCGCAGCAACCGAGCGTGGCATCAACCAAGCGAGTCGTCAAACCCAGGAAAGAAGGCACCACCACCGCATCGGCGAAACATGTGCCTCTGCAGACCAAGTCTCGCGCTGAAATCGAGCGTGTAGAGGGCAATGAGCACTACAAGCGCGGGGATTACGTCGCGGCCATCAAAAGCTACACACGGTGCCTTGGGCTGGACCCACAGAATGCGGTCGTACTGTCTAACCGCGCAATGGCATTGATCAAGAACCGCGAATTCGCAAAGGCCGAGGACGATTGTTCGCTGGCACTCAAGGTTGACCCAACACACGTAAAGTCGTACCTGCGTCGGGGTACGGCGCGCAATGCGCTGGGCAAACACCGGCTTGCGCTGCTTGACTTTGAAAACTGCACCAAGTTGGACTCTAAGAACCGACAGATCCAAACACAATATGCGGCAACGCGAGATCTCATTCGCGCGACCATCAAACGTGTTCCTAAGCGAACGGACTTTACTGTCAAGGTTTTGAATAATGTGCCCCCAGCGCCAGTAGTTGGTAGCAAAGCTACCAAAATTGAGATTCTTGACGACGATGGCGAGCAAGAGATAGAGGAAAACAAGGAGAATGCGAGTGGGCAATATCCAGCAGTTCCAGCCAGCACCAAACTCAAACAGCAGTCGGTCAACAAAGAAAAAATAGTCAACAACGAAAAGAACCCGATCCGAGCAGCACCAAGAACTCCGCTCCCATCGCTGCCCAAGAAGTCTCCACAGACATCGTACGAGTTCACACGTGTATGGAAGACTTTTGCTCCGAAGGGCGATGTCGACCGTAAACCCCAGTTGCTGAGTCTGCGTGCTCAGTATCTGCGAATGGTGCAGCCTTCGTCCCTGCGCAGCATTTTCAAGAATGCCATCGAGTCAGATTTACTTTGCGAGATCTTCTCGGCCCTCCGCTCCGAGATCCTATCTCGTGAGGTTCCGGAGAAATCAGATTTAGAGTTCTCTCTGCTGTTTGCCCAGGAACTGACGCACGTCCCTCGGTTTTCCATGTCGGTCATGTTCCTCTCGGAAAAGGAGAAAGCAGATATGCAGTGGGTTACTGATCACCTGCGCGCAGCGTTTGCCGACCAAAGCGAACGTTTGGAAGCGATTACGAAACTCAAGCGGGCGTACAGGCTGTCTTGAGGCGTCAAGAGTAGGAGAGATGAATTTCGTCACATGAATCTTTCTTGTGCTTTACTGGAGACGCGTCATACATTGTCGGAGCGTTCTCTCCCTCGTCTACTTGCTGCAGCTCTTGGTCGCTATCCGGCATGTGATCGCGTCTGCCAGCGACGAGGCCGTCAGCTCCTGGTCCTGGATCTTGTAATACCTGCGAATGAGCTTGATGTCCGCGTGCTGACCGAGCTCGTCCAAGGACGATGCCGTGCCCTCGATGCGAGCGAGCGTCTTGTCCACCGCCGCGTCGTCGGCGTCGAACAGGCAGACAACCAGCGCCGAGCTCGCGTCGCCGACGCCGAAGCGGCGGAACGACTCGCTCACGTTGCGGGAGCCCGACATGTTGAACACGAGCTCGGCGTGCAGGCTCTTGGTGGTCAGGCGCCCCGCCTGGTCGCACAGCAGCGCGCGAGCCGCCGCCGCGTGCACCTGGAAGCGGTCAACGACCTGTCCACAGCAGTGTTGTTAGATCTGCAGCAGCGGCAATAGGCAAAGTGGAGCGCACCAGCTGCGCGTTGATGAGCGCGGCGTCGAGCTGCTGGTCGATCGTCGCCTGGCGCAGCTCCGCGCTGTTCTTCACATCGCGGAAGTAGGCGACGTGGAGCGTCCTAGGCAGGGCGAGAAACGGGTGCAGTCGGGTCAGCACCTCGCGCTCTAGCAGACTGGGCGCCCCAGCGCAGCGCGCAGGCGCTCGCGGCCCCCTCACCTCCCGCCGAACAGCGCGTACTCGTGCTTCTCCGCCGCCATGACCGCCGCCGCCATCCAAGTCGGCGAATCGGAGCTGTAAATACATTTTGACTACCTAGTAGTCAAACACAAGCAAAACGTCAACTCGTTTGGCAACCGATCCGTGATGACGGTGCAGAACAATGGAGAGCAGGCGAGCTGCCGGACAAATGAGCTCAGGCTGCAATCACTCAGCCCAGGAAGGAGACAACATCGCCCTCCTGGCGGTGGTGTTGTCGGTATATCTCGGCAGCCGTGACGCGGTAGCGTGTTGCGACGACCTCGACTGCCAGTGGTGGGTGGCAGCCTGCCTCCCCAATTGACAATGCTGTACGGATAGCGGTCGAAAGCCTACCGCAGTCCAGGCCGCTTGGCGAGCAGCATTGCTGCTTGAAGACAGCAGAACGCAAGTGCCGCTTGTAGACGGAGGAGCACAAAGAGATTCAAGCTCGCCACGCACGTTTTGGGCCTTGACTTGGTCTTTGTATGACGTGATAGCTCGCCGACGTCGACGCGTGCGACCAAGGCGTCATCGCCAAACCCACCTCGTAATCGAACTTAGCTAGGGAAATGTCGCGCACTTAGGCCTCCGATAGTCCAACCAAGAGAGTCCAAGCAGAGGGTGAGCGCGCACTTAGCTTTCGTAACCGCCGCGGATTGGCCCAAAATGCGACAGGGATCTTAGCGGCGCACCGCTGCTTGCGAAGTCCCAGCCATTTCCGGTTTCGCCGCGTCGACCCCAGAGCCCCTCGCCCTCCTCCCCCCTCCGCCCCAGCCGCCCGCCATGGCCGACCACGTGGACAAGAAGCCGCGCATCGGCGAGGAGCTGTGCATCAACACGATCCGCATGCTGTCGGCGGACCAGCCGACGGCGGGAAAGTCGGGCCACCCGGGCGCCCCGATGGGCTGCGCGCCCATGGCACACGTGCTGTTCGGCAAGACGATGAAGTTCAACCCGAAGAACCCCAAGTGGAGCAACCGCGACCGCTTCGTGCTGTCCAACGGCCATGCGTGCGCGCTGCAGTACAGCATGCTGCACCTGACGGGCTACGACCTGGCGGTCGAGGACCTCAAGCAGTTCCGCCAGTGGGGCTCCAAGGCGCCCGGCCACCCGGAGAACTTCTGCACGCCCGGCGTCGAGGTCTCGACAGGCCCGCTGGGCCAGGGCATCTCGAACGCCGTCGGCCTCGCCATCGCCGAGAAGCACCTCGCCGCTGAGTTCAACCGCGACGGCTTCGAGGTCGTCGACCACTACACGTACGTCATCTGCGGCGACGGCTGCCTGCAGGAGGGCGTGTCGTCGGAGGCCTCGTCGCTCGCCGGCCACCTGGGCCTCGGCAAGCTCATCGTGCTCTACGACGACAACAAGATCACCATCGACGGCAACACGAGCCTGTCGTTCACCGAGGACGTGCAGAAGCGCTACGAGGCCTACAACTGGCACGTGACTGTCGTCGAGGACGGCAACTACGACCACGCCGCCATTCAGCGCGCCGTTGAGGAGGCCAAGAAGGTCACGGACAAGCCCTCGCTCATCAAGATCCGCACGACCATCGGCCTCGGCTCCAAGATGGAGAACACGCACTCGGTGCACGGCGCGCCGCTCAAGGCGGACGACCTGGCTGAGGCCAAGACCAAGTTCGGCCTCAAGGGCGACGAGAGCTTCTACGTGCCCGAGCAGGTCAAGAAGTTCTACGACAAGACCGTGTCGGGCGCCGAGCTCGAGGCCCAGTGGAACACGCTGTTCGAGGCCTACGCCAAGGAGCACCCGGAGCTCGCCAGCGACTACACGCGCCGCTTTGAGGGCCGCCTGCCGGCCGACTGGAAGAAGGACCTGCCAGTGTACACGCCCGCCGACAAGGCGCTGGCCACGCGCCAGTTCTCGGAGATCGCCCTGAACGCGGTCGCCTCGGCGCTGCCGGAGATTGTCGGCGGCTCGGCCGACCTGACGCCCTCGAACCTGACGAAGCTCACCATGTCGGGCGACTTCCAGAAGGACACGCCCGTGGGCCGCTACCTGCGCTTCGGCGTCCGCGAGCACGGCATGGCCGCCATCTCGAACGGTCTGTTCGCCCACGGTGGCCTGCGCCCGTTCTGCGCCACGTTCTACAACTTCATCGGCTACGCGCTTGGCGCCGTGCGTGTCAGCGCGCTGTCGCAGTTCGGTGTGATCTACATCGCCACGCACGACAGCATCTTCCTGGGCGAGGACGGCCCGACGCACCAGCCGATCGAGATGAACGCGTCGCTGCGCGCCATGCCCAACATGTACGTGTACCGCCCGGCCGACGGTAACGAGACGGTCGGCTCGTACATCTGCGCCGTCGAGAAGTCGACGACGACCTCGGTGCTCGCGCTCACGCGCCAGGGGCTGCCGAATCTCGTTGGCTCGAGCCGCGAGGTGGTTGCCAAGGGCGCGTACGTGCTGCAGCACTTCAACAAGGGCACCCGCGTGGACGAGCTCGAGGGCGAGCCGGACGTCGTGATCGTGGCCTCGGGCTCGGAGGTGTCGCTGGCGGTGGAGGCCGCGGCGCTCCTGACGGGCTACAAGGTCCGCATCGTGTCGGTGCCGTGCCGCGACCTCTTCGACGAGCAGTCGATCGAGTACAAGAAGGAGGTCCTGGGCGAGGGCATCCCGGCCATCAGCGTCGAGGCCGCCTCGACGTTCGGCTGGAGCGACTACTCGCACGCGCAGTTCGGCCTGGATCGCTTCGGTGCGTCGGCCACGATCGCGCAGCTGAAGGACCAATTCGGCTTCAACGCCAACACGCTCGCGGACGAGACGCGCAAGCTCGTCAAGTTCTACGACGGCCGCAGCGCCCCGAGCCTGTTCGACTACCCGGCCAGCCGCACGCTCAAGGCCACGCACCACTAAGCGAGAGGTCGAGTGCCAGCAGGGTGATCGTATGGAACACGAGCTGCTCGAGTTAGGCTCCCATCTAATCTACGTACCATTGTAAACGCTCGCCTACAGTACACTTGTGCAGGACGTGTCGGAGGATATCGCTCCGATGCATCAACGTGCTTTTTTCGAAGTGATGGCATCTAAGGCGACCATGGAGCAGAGATTCCCTCCATCAGCATCTGCATGTCAGGCTGGCTTGGATATTATTTCCGCTTTTACAATTAACCGATTTTTCCACACTCCATTTTCGCAGCGAGAAAAGCCGCTAGCATGGTGCGATCGCCGCAGCCGGCCGCGCGCGGCGGCGGCAGCAGCAGCGACGGCTCGGAGGGCGCGTCGCCGCTGCTGAGCGTGCGCCCGAGCGGCTCGCCGCTCTCCAAGCTGCTGGGCGGCGGGCGCGCGTCGAGCGAGAGCGAGAGCGAGAGCGACAACAACAGCAATAGCAAGAGCGGCAAGGGCCGGTTGCAGGCCAAGCAGCAGCGGCGACAGGCGGCGCCCTCGGACGAGCGGCGCGCGCTGCGGCGGGCGGTGGAGCACAAGTTCCGGCTGCGCTACGACGCGCTGCAGCAGGCGTACGAGCAGCGGCTGCGCGCGCTGGCGGCGCAGGTCATGGCGGCCGCGGCGCAGTTCCAGCAAGACGCGGCCGTGCGGTGCCTGCAGGAGGACCCGCTGACGCTCGAGTTCGCAAGCGCGCGGCTGGGCGAGATCGTCCAGGAAAGCTTCTTCGGCGAACGGGAGAAGCACGTCAAGGCCATGAGCGACCAGATCGCATGGCAGGCCAGCGACCTGCGCGAGCTGCAGCACAAGCTGCGACTGGCCCAGCGGCGCGAGAGCGAGGCGCAGCAGCAGTGCAAGGTGGCGCAGCGGGACCTGGCAGCGGTGCACCACCAGCTGGAGCTCCGCGTCCAAGAGCTCCAGGAACACAAGGCGCAGAGCGAGAAGCAGCAGGAGAAACTCGCGGACGCACTGGCGGCCAAGGACTCATTGCGGACTGACGTCGAGACGCTCAAGCACGCAGTGCAGTCGCTGACAGGAGTCAAGAGTGAGTATGCAGAGTTCAAAGAGCGCGTACACACCGAGCAGCAGAAAGAGGAGAGAGCAAGAAGTGATCTATCGCGGTCCATCAAAGAGATGGAAACGTCCAGGGCTGTACGTACACGTCAACAGCGATAGCGTGTGCACTGATGAATGGCCTGGCTGACGCTGCTTGCTGTCTTATTGTGCACCAGAAATTGGAGCTAGAAAAACAGGCAAGCCAGCAAGAAGTTGTTCATTTGCAGCAGCTGCTTAGAATCGCGGAAAGCAAGGTGCATGAAATGTCAGGTTCGTTGCAAGAACTTCAGCGCCAGGAGTACCCGGCGAAGCTTGCGCGAGTAGAAGCCGAATTGGAGCACCAACACCAGCAGATTGCGACTCTCGAGAAGGAAAATGAGTCTCTTCGCCAGCGATATGAGGAGTTTGGCGCGCAAGTCGATCAGTATATGCATGAGCAAGCAGAGGAGCGTGTTTCCATTGCTGCAATGAATGATGAGCAAGTCAAGAGCTTAGAGGCTCAAATTGATGATACAAAACGACAAGCACAAGATGCTCTTCGATCAAAGCAGCAAGAGCTTTTGCGAATGACCGATCAACTGAAGATTCGCCACGAAGCACTCAACAGAATGGAGCAGAAGAATGCAGCCCTTCATGAGCAAATCGCCTCACTTGAAACCCAGCTATCCGACGAAAAGCTTCGCGCAGTTCAACAAGTCGGCAGACTCGAGAAAGATATAGCACAAGGGCGTGTAGCGGTCGAGCGCGAGCAAGAGAAGGTCCAGCTAGCGAAGAGGGCTCTCATCGAAGTAAAAGAAAAGTATGAGGCCAAGATCAAGACGCTCCAGGAGAAGTTGACTCTTCATAGCCAGCAGACACTCAAAGAAAAAGAGATGGAGGCACGCACTCGGTGGCAGAACGAGTTTATGGCCAAACAAGAAGCTCGAATGGAGACTCTGAAAGCTAAATACGATGCAGCATTAGAGAACCAACGAAACGACCTTGCTAGTGCGCGGCAAGCTGCTCTTGAGAGTGCGTCTATAGCTGCTGCCAAACTGGAACACGCACAATCAGCACGGAAACAAGAGGAAGAGCAGGAAAGCCTTCGCCGCGCTGAAGCGATTGCAAGAGAGAATAAGCACAAAGAAGACGCTGAGACCGATCGTGCTCGAGTCGTAGCGCACAAGAAAACGGAGCGCGAACTGGAGGAGCGAGAAAAACGACTAATGGAGCGTGAACGTGTTGTCACAGAGAGAGAAACGTTCGTGGAACGTCGCAGGCAAGCGGTGGAGGCTGAACAGAAGCAAGTAAAAGAGAAAGCAGCAACAGTTGCTCGATCCACCGCAGCATCAGTGTCGGCTGCCCCAAATGTTGTCGTGCTCAATGTGAGCTCAGACGAAAACGAAAGTCGCGGACAAAGCTTGAGCCGTAATATCGAAGGCGATCAAGGCGGGAAGACTATCAAAGTAGTCAACAAGGTGCCTACGAGTGCTAAACTTCTTAATGATGCGTATATATCACGCGGACAGCATGAGGCAGAGCTGCAAGCTCGAGAGGCGCAAGCCGCTCTTCGTGCAGAGGAGAAAGCAAAGCAGCTCGCGCGTGAATTCGAAGAGCGTAAAGAGAAAGAATTTCGTTTCGCCATGGTTAACGTCCGCAAGGGCATTCAAAAGTTGGAGATCAGTCTGGACGAGGCGCGAGCAGACAAGAAGAGCATTGAAGAGCAATTATTGGACGAACGCCAGGCGTTTGTGATTTTGAAGCAAGAGAATGAAGAGCTGAAGGAGTCTAAAACCCTGATTGTTCTCCGGCTAGAAGAGGCAAATGAAAACATTGGACGCCTCCGCGTGATCGTCAAAGAATCTCGTGATAAGTGTCGTCAGCTAGATGAACAGTTTGCTCATGCTCAACGCGAAAGCGAGGTGGCTGTGAAGTCATCTCACGACGCCGAGCGTTCCGTCTTGGATCTAAAGCAATGGATTACGGAGCTCGAGCATGCCAAGTCAAAAGTTGAAGCATCGCTCAATGCCAGCGAGTCCGGCCGAAAAGAGCTCCAAGAGTATGTGATATCGTTGGAGGCAAAGCTACGAGAGCAACGTAATCAATTTGATGCCGAAAAAATGGCGTTGGGTGAACAAACCAGCAAGGAGTTGCAGAGCACCTCTGTTCAGTTTGACTCCAGAGTGCAAGCCCTCGAGAGCCAAGTTGACACTTTGGAATCTATACATCGCCGCAGCGAAGAGCAGGTTGAGGCATTGAAGAGGGATATAGGCAATTTGCAGGAAGAAAAGAAGAGTGTAGAAACTGGTGCTGCTGAAGCGAAGAAGGAGCTCGCTCAACAGCGCAAGGAATTCGCAGACCTCTCGCGAATGTACAAAAATTTGAAGGGTTCTATGCAATTCAGTGTCGAAGACGAGCAATCAAAACGGGCTGCTGCCGAAACTCAGTCGCTGGAACTCGTCAACAAGCTTGGTCGCATTACTAGCCAAAAGGGAACCGATTTGCGTGCATGCCGCTGGAAACTCCAGCAACTTTCTCGTGAGTGGGTCGATATGAAAAAGAGCGTGCAATCCGATCTCCAACTTTCGTGGACTCTTCTCAGCCAAGATGCGTCAACTCAGGGACTTGCGTGGCAAATGCAGCTCGATGCGTTGTTAACAGAGCGTGACAACAAATGGCGCCAGCGAATCACGCAGGACAAGGACGAGTGGAAGCGGCGGCTCGCACAGAAAGAAAGTGAGATGGATGCGATGCTATCCGATCATCGTATGACTGATCAGTCCAAGTATGATCAACTTGCCCAACGCCTTGAGGAGAAATCAAAGGATGCTCAGCAATTGGAGGCACAATTGAATGCTCAGATGGATGTGACTAGCTCCCAACAGCAAACGATCCAGAGACTAGAACACGATACAGATTACCGCTTGCAAGAGCTAGCATCTCTTCGATCATCTCTTGCCATTACTGAAGCGAAAACTCGGCAGAGTGAGCAAGACAAGGCAGACGCTTTGAGCGCAGTTGAGAAGTGGAGACGCATTGCCGATACTTTGCGCACGTTTGTGGCATCAATTGCACAGGATAAACAACCACAACTCGATAACAGCATTGCAAGCACTACAGTCGGTTCGCTGCCCCCACTTAGCGATGTTAGTTGGTCGGATTCTGGCGACCTGCAGGAGTTGTCGAGACAGTTGAGCCAGATCAGATCTTTGGTCCGCGAAAACGGCGAGAAGATTGTTGCTTCGGCCAAGCATGAGTCGCTTCAGCCTTTAGAGTCCGAACTCGCTGCAGCAAAGAAGTGCTTGGAGCCGTACTGGAGACCGGTCTTTGGTTATCACAGCGACATTATGGACTCAGACACGTCAATTGCCAGCGATGACACTTTCCTTTATTACCAGCACTTACCATGGTTCGTCGCTGTTGACCAAGCAATCAAGCGGATAAAAAGAAGCCATGACGAGCAGCTTGCTTTACTGCGCAAAGACATCACTAATGCGCAATCAGAAAAGCAGGCTGCTTCAGACACCAGCACCCAGCTCCAAGAAACCATCAATGTGTTGCGCTTTGAGAAGGAAACATTGCTACGGGAAATGGAGTTGCTATCGAACACGCTGGCAAAGCGCAAAGAGCAAGAGCTATCAGAGCAGCGCTCCCATTTTGAGCGCCGCCTTGATCACGCTAAGATTCATGCGGAGCATGAGCATATAAAGACAGAGCAAGATCTTCAGGTGAGTTTGTGTGGAGATCAGCCAATGCACCAGCTTTCTTGTTCGCTAATTCTCTGTTGTATAACGGTTCATTATAGTATCGTGCCGAACAGCTGCAGTCTCAACTGGAAGCAGAGCGCCGAGTGACGACCAACGCCAAGACCGACGCTATCACATTTGTGCGTTTGCTGTGTATTGGCAAATCATGTCGGCATATACTGACGTATACTGCATGCTCCGGTCACAAAGAAAATGGAGCTAGAACGTGTGCAAGAGGAATTCCGTGATATGCAGCATCGACTGGAGAAGCAGGTTGACGAGATGCGTGATGCGGTATTATCGTTGTGATTTTCAAAAGGGGGCACCCGACTCGACAGCTGACTTTGATACTTGTTCACATGCAGTGCAACAAATGGAAACGAAAAGCGAAGATTGCGGTGAAAGCAAATAGCACGGCTGTGCTCCCGGGCACAACTGCGAGCTTGCTGCTATCTTCGGCGTCATTCAGCACCGAAGGTGACTCGGATATGTCTTTCCGCACTCTGGTTCTCACCCCTCGACGTCGGCGACCGTCGAGAGCGATGGCGGACCTATCAAATCTCATGGAGCAATCACTGTCAACCATTCGAAGAGAAGCCACATCAGCACCACCAATGCCTCGTTCATTCGATGCACCTGAACCGTAATCAACTTTTGAAGCAAAGGAGCAAACAAGCATTTGTTGCATTATCGCTACTTGATCCTGCGAGGCGGAGAACGGCGAACGAGTTAAGCGCCTCTTCTCACTGCTGCAGCAGCTCGTTCTTCCAGGACGCGAGCAGGGTGCGCAGCTTGGTCTCCCACTTCATGATGGACTTCTTGGCGTCGGCCTCGTGCTTGCTGCTCCCCTCGGTGGTCACGCGGATCTCGTAGTCCTCACCGGACATGTCGTCAAAGTCGTGGACCTCAATGTGGCCTGAGGCGTCAGTGATTCCTTCAGCATCCTCCTCGAGCCGCGTGGAGACCCACTCGAACTTGAGCGAGATGTCGTATCCGCAGCGCTTCTTGCCGCGGCTGAACACGATCTGTCCATGAGCATCACCAACTAACATGTGAGCGACCAGGAGTCTAGACGCCCTCGTGCAGAGCTGCTCGCTCACCTTGGCGTCACCGTCGCAGGTCACGATGGAGTTGGCCTTGATGGACAGCTTGTGGTCTCCGTCCTCGAACGCGAAGGACTCGAGGATGAGCTGCTTGAGGCGTTCGCGAGCCCACTCCGACTTGTCACGCTCCTCCCTGCGCATCAGCAACGCTCCACCTTCAGCACTTCCAATACAGTCACCAACAGTCCACCGTCGATTCTCACGAACCATGTGCCGGCGGCGTTCCAGGCCGAGTTGCCCTGCGTCGCGGGGGCCTCGACGGTGGGTGCGCTCTCGATGCGCACGGGCGTGAAGTCCTGCCATGAGATGACGCACCGCCGTCAGCCCCTGCCCGCGTCGCCTGCACGGGTCTGCACTGCACCTGCTTGGTCTTGGGGATGGTCTTCATCCAGCCGTGGTAGCCGTCGTGGATCTTGCCCTCGTCCTCGTGGTCCGACATGGCTGCTTGACGATCGATCGATCGGCGGATACGAAAGTGACTCGAGTTTCCAGAACGCTACAGAAGAGTGTTGATGTTCGTATGATGTCAAAACGTGCCTATATAAGTAGTTGAAAATTGCGAGTGGATGCGAATGGAAAGCGATTTTATGAAATTGGGCTGACAAAAGGAGCACCCGTCGTTGCCGCCTTTGTTCCCCTTTGTTCCCCTTTCGAACGCGTCGAGAGCAACTAGGCGGGCGGGCGGGCGGCCATGGCGGTGTGGAGCGAGCACTTCACCAAGGAGGGGCGCGTGTACTACTACAACCGGTCGACCAAGCAGAGCTCGTGGGAGCGGCCGGCCGACTTCGACGGCGAGGCGTCCGCGGGCGGCGAGGGCGCGGCGGCCGCTTCCTCTTCCGCTTCGGCTGCTTCCGCTTCCGCTTCTGCGGCTTCTGCTTCTGGGAGAATGGCGGTGGGGGCGGCCGAGTGGGAGGAGCTCTGGGACCCCAAGAACCAGCGCCACTACTACTACAACCGCGCGACGCGCAAGACGCAGTGGCTGCGGCCCGAGGGCGTCGACATCAAGCCGCACGCGGGCGCGGCGGCCCAGAAGAAGGACAAGCACGCCAGGAAGGCGGCGGAAAAAGCCGATAAGACCGACAGGGCCGAGGAAGGCGGCGAGGCCGCTCAGGATACGGGGGACGCCAGGCCGGTGGCCAAGAAGCGCGCGGCATCGTCCCCACACACGCACCACAAGGACCGGCGCGGCAGCGGAGAGAAGCACCACCACGAGCACAAGGAGGGGCCGCACAAGGCGAAGGCGGCGGCGCAGGAAGATGCCTCGGAAGAGCCCCAGGGAGAGGACAAAGACGGAGACGACGGCAAAGACGCTGCCGGCGAGGCCGCGCTGGTGGACCCCGCGGCGGACGGCAGCGCGCCCGTGAAGGCCGATGCGCATCACAAAAAGAAGAAGAAGAAAGCCAAGCGCGATCGCGCGCTGGAGCTGGAGGCGCAGCGCAAGAAGCGCCGCCGCGGCAGCGACAAAAGAATGATCATTTGCGACGACGAGGCGGCCAGCGTCGTGCGAGGCAGCAACCGCTACGATAGCACCACGGAAGACGGAAAGGAGGCGGCAAGGCTGTTGCAGGAGCTATCGCGAACGGATGCTGTCATGGAGGCAAACGTATTGAGCGTCATTAACGGCTTCCTTCGCGTGCACCAAGAAGCGGATGGACCTGAAGTGCTCGTGGAGAAGCTCTCATCATCCTACCGTGGACACGCACAAATGATTGGTTTGGTTGCGTCTTGGCTGGACGCGCTTCCCAAGAGCAAAACTCTGGTCGACAGTAAGATCACATTCGATGTGTCCGAAGGGTCCGTGGTTGAGAGCAAAGGCCCGACGTGGGCACCATCGGAGGAGATTCTGTACCGTCACTTGAAAGACATCGTTACGGAGAATTATGACCCCGCTTTGGTGAGTCGCTGGGTCTATGGAAATTGCTTTATATGGAATTTATTGGCTCACTATTTTGTCAGGTGTCGAATGTACTGAGCGGTTCGGCGAGTGAGCCAGAATGGCTGACGCACATGCTGAATGACCGCAAGTGGCGTCTTATGCTGATAGAACTAGCTGAAAAGCACACGGTATGTGATCATTTCACGTTGCAATTTTAACATGCTTGTGTGGGTATGCGTTAACCCATCGCTCTTGTTTTGTAGTCGTGCACCTTGCTCCAGTACGCTATCCGTCGAATTTCTGAAGCCGGCCATCACAAAGAGATTGCCTCCATTACCAGTGCAAGTGCTTTCTTTACCGTGTTTAATGGTGTTCTCATTGATGCGTTTGGACGGGTACGATACTTTTCAACAGTCGACCATCATTTCAATCTCCACTGATTGTTGCAATCTTAACTGTGCAGATCCCATTCTCGAGCGAAGAAGAAATTCGAGAGGACTTGGCGGCTCTCAAAAAGATTTGCTGCCAGTCAGCGCACTCGTACCTGTACTCTGTAGAGCTGCTGTGCGCCATCGACGATAAGTTGTATGGTCTCGAGCGCAACTCGACCGAAGGGAGTGCTCAGCGCGCACATTTACTTTTGATGCGCTCAAAGCTCAACCGTGTGCGTGCGGAGCTGCAAGAAAGTGCGGTAGAAAAGCATGGAGCCAAGGTCGAGCCATTGCATCCTCTGCGCCGACGCCAATTAGGAGGTATTAGTGCGCGGTTACCTTTCAGTGAGGCTATTCTCACCATTATCAAGGGAAAAAAGTGCACGGAGCCTGTCGCAGAGACTCTGGCAAAGGCATATCAACGCGATGAAGAGCCAACGCGTGAAGATGGTCTTCCCCCACCTCCTGTTGCACACCTTCGAGATCCAATTGTACGTCTGTGCGAAGCGAACGTTGTGGGTTGGATTACCACAGCTAACAAAGGTATTATTGCACGAAATCAGGTGCTGCGATCAATGTTGGACCGCCTGTTTCGACCGTCCGACCCAATATCTACCACGTTTGTTCAGAACTGTGTGTTTCTGTTAGCATACGCTTCGTGCACCAAGGACGAACGTAGCATTCTGCAAACGAATGCGCCTGGCGAGATCCAAGTTGATTCAGAAGCAATGGATGCGACCAAGAAGGCGCTTACAGAAGCATCTGCCATTTGCAAGTCAGATCACACGCTCGGCTACAATGTCCGTTTAGTACCTGTTGCTTTCATTGAGTTATCAGTAGCTAACGGTGATGTGTGTGCTTGTAGATGAATCAGTCGGGAGTTGTTGACAAGCTGATTTCAGTCATGGCCGTGCCGGTCGTCTCCATGGGCGTACTCCACTGGCTGGAGGCAATCCTGACTTCGTCAGACTTTGTCAATAGCACGCTGCTGCATATTTGCTTCCCGAGCCTGCTACGCGTACTCAAGGCTTCAATCAAGCTGCATGTTGCCCAATGGCCGATCGCCTTTGGTGTCCTCGTTACGTCGTTGCGGCTGCACCCCGAGATCAACTCAGTCAAGGTGGGACTGAACATACTCTTGCATTTGAAGTTGCCGTGATCTGACCTGACATTTTTCTGATCAACAGGCACTGGAGCTCAAACGGGAATCGCTTCGTAGCATGGTGTTTCTCATCACAAGCGGTTATGTGTTGCCCGTGCTAGAGTTCGTGCACGCCAACACTCTCGAACTGGACCAGGCACTACTGCGAAACTTTGTGGCAGTGTTGTTCGCACGCATCGCGGCGCCGTTCTCACCCAAGTTTGTCGCGGCCCTCGGCCGGATTCTAGTACACCCGAAGGTGCAGACAGCCATCAAGTCGTGCCCCCCAGACACCAAGCAGAAACTGCGAGCGTTTGCCGTTTTCGCTAAACGAAATCCGGGTTCATTGACAACAGACCAACTACACACGCTTGCCGGGATGCAAGAATTGTAAATGGGATTTGGTGGAATGAAATATTGGTGATACCTTCCGTGTTTGGGCATCGTTGATCATGATGTTTAGTGCATTTCGCAGGCCTCGTCCTTTCGGCGTTTGGATTGGAGCTCGCTCGCCAATGTAACCCAGGGCAACTGCTCCAGTGGTCGCTTTCGCCCCACGTTTGCATTGTCATCGAGCCACAGCGTGTCCTTGACGGCTTCAAGCCAACTGGTTACAGTTTCTGTCGACGGATTGTCTTGCCACAGTCCAAGATCGCGAACTTTGTTTTCGATCGGCATCATGAGGAATCGAAGATCTGCCAGTCGCGCCTGCTGTTCATTTGTCGGCATGTCGCTCGGCTGAAGAAGGCGAAATGGAGCGATACCTGCAGTCTCGTCCCCCCGGCACCATCGCTGCCACATGACAGTCACTGAGCCGCTCTCGAGAACAAAATCGTGTGGCGCCCGCCGCGTTTGCCTGCCCCACATAAAAAATGTATTTACAGGGGTTGCAGTTGAGGCTCTCACAGCAGCAACGGTAGCCGGAGCGGGGACAGGAGCTTGTCTGCTTCGAGCAGAATCATCATCGTTCGCTTGATTTACATCGGCCAGAGTATTTGTGCTCCCTAAATATCCAAACCTGGGCATCTTTGAGATCACCGAATCCATAGTTTTGTCGACAGTTTCTGTAATAGCGGCGTCATGGATTGTTGTTCCTAGTGCTGTTCGAACGACAGCGCGGGCCACAATTCCGAGTGTTTCTTTCATTGCAACGACTCGTGTGGCCAAATCGTGAGCGGATCTTTCCATGTCGACACACATCGCCACATACTGCGGAATGCCAGTAGGACGGATCGGGTCACTCGGCAGCGCGGGATGACAGGCTACTTCTTCCTTTAAGGAATCAAGTACATGTTTGTCATGGAAAAGTAAGCTGGTAAAAACTGGGTGTTCTTGTGGTAGGTGCTTCCGAAGATAATCAGAGTGATAACATATTGACGCAACAGCAAACTTGCAAACGTCTCGAAGTGAAGATGACGCGCCCGGGAAACAAGCAGCGGTTTTGGCAATCACTGGTGCTGAGTACAATGCTTTGAAAAACGGTGGAAGCGTGGCAAAAGTGCTTGGTTTCTCAAACGGAAGGCCGGCAAGGAACCTACCTCGGATCTGGTCGCGCTCTCGTTCAGTTCCCGAAAATGTTTGCCCATAGGGAAGACGCACGGCTGGCCGCAGCGCCACTGACACACTCTCGGGCGCGATGTTGACGTACTTTATGATGAGATCCTCTCCACCGGTCTGCGCTGACCGAGGGCCAAAGTGTTTGCTCGTCGCCTCGCAAATCTCGATTTGCTCCAACACTTCATCGGTGTCTAGCATTTTATCCAGGATCGCAGTATACCGACCGACAGGGTTGCTACCAACGAATAGTGTGCCCTCCCTGTTACAGCCGAAAATGGCGAGATAGATTGCAAGCGCCAGAATAGGACAGATTGCCGGGTCCGTTGGGTTGGCGTACACGTGCCGTGTCCAATACTCTCGCTGCTGGACACAGTTGACTGCAAGCGCGTCTCCGTCCCACGACAAGTCAGACATCTTTATGGCAGCAACATCGACGTTTCGCGGGCCCAAGTTCCATGACAGCACAAGGAAGAGCAGCGCGAACGCGCCGTCCTTGCTTGGCTCGCGCATCATCTTCTCCGCCAGCGCGCGGTAGACCTCGAGCGGCAGCGGGTCCTTTCCTGCGCGTCTTGGTGGCGGTAGATTTCCCGACATGCGGTCCAGACTGCGGTAGAGCCACGCGACTTCCTGGTTGAAGCAGCGACTCGATCGCGTGCCGCTGCGGTCGAACAAGTACGCCAAGCTGGCGCGCAGCGAGTCGTAGACCTGCTTGTCGTAGATCTCGGGTCCGTCCACGTGCGCGAGCGCCACCACGCAATCCTCGAACTCCTGCCGCTCAAGCGCGTGCAGCAGCAGCGGGCTCTCGAAGGGTTCGCGCTCCATCCAGCGCAGGACGACGCTCGGGTCCAGCGCCGGCTCCTCGCCTTCGCTCTCGCCTTCTTCCTCCTCGTCGTCGATAGAGCTGTGGCTGCGGCTGCAGCTGGCGCGCCGCGGGAGCAGTGAGGGCCGCACGAGCTCCGGCCGGCGCCCAGCGAACCACGCGACCATCTGCGCCACCGCGCGCTCGAACTGGCCGCGCGTCTCGGGCGGCAGAGGCCGCGCGCGCAGCCGCGAGGTGCGCGGGTCCAGCTCCATTGTCGAGCCTCGGATCTTTTGGGAAAGTGACAGGGGAGGCTTGAAGTTTCTAGGTCTCGATACCCTCCCTTATAGGATATTTGTCTTGTCGCTAAATGAATACAATTCAATAGGCGGCAGACCTCTATGTAAAAGAGTACCCATCTAGGTGACGGCTGGCGCGATAAACACGATCGGGCTTCCAACGGCAACTTGGTCATTCCGCAAGATTCCAAGCCCCGGCCAAGCGTCCAAGCTCAAGCCAAGCGCCCAGGCGCCTGCATTTCCCCACCCAACGACCGCGCCGGGATGTCGCGCGCGCTGCGAGAGGCCATGCGGCCGGACCGCGCGCTCGTGGACAAGGACTTCGACCGGTACGTGCTGAGCGCGCAGGGCGCCGCCAAGACGGGCGCGCCGCTGCCCGTGCCGGCGCTCGAGCCGCTGGGCGCCGCGCAGGCGCTGAGGCGAGCGCAGTGGGAGGCGCGCGCGCACCACAACGCGCTGGCGGCCGACCCGTTCCGCTGCGACCCCGCGGTGGGCGTGGCCGTCGCGTACTTTCTCGACGCCAACTTCGAGCTCGTGCAGGTCGTGAGCACCAAGGTGGGCGCTGCTCTGCCGTCGCTGTTCCGCTGCAACTGCTAACAGGGGTGGGTGGTGGGGTGCAGGCCGGTGCGCTCAAGATGACCAAGCTGTACACGTTCCCGATCTCCACCGGCAGGCGGGAGAACACGTCGCTGGTTGTCGCGGGCCGCGGACTGCTCGTCTACTGCGACGGGATGGGCGCCATGTTCTTCCTCAAGGCTGCGGACGTAGACCAACTCGAGACGACATGGAGCTGCGTGTACGAGTGCGCACCGCTCGGTGCCGTACCCGCAGTGGTGCTCGACGCGTCCTTTGACGCGGGGACCCAGCGCTTCCACTTGCTTGCGGCAGAGCCAATCGACAAGGTCGACACGGATGGTTCGTTTCGGCTATCCTCGGTTGATGTGTTCACTGCGAAGACGACCGAGTCGATGGACGTGGACACTGGCGCGGTGGGACTCACGCACGCAGCTACAAGCGTAGCTGTGGTGCCGTCACTGCCGAGCTACGTGTCACTCATCAACGACCATTTGATCCTTTTGCTAGAAGGCTCTTACCAGCTACTACTCGAGGTAAGACCAGGAGAGGCGACTGTGGAGACGGTTCCCGTGAGCACAGCCACGAGTGCTTCCACCAGTGGAGCAAGCCCTCACCACAAGCGACAGCACAACAACGATGATCTGGATGACAACGAGATGGAAGAGCTGCTCTCCAAGTTTCCTCGCGCAGGCATTGGCTATCATGGTGATATCTCTGGTGTCAAGTCACCTCAAAATCTGGCGTCGTCACTTGACTTCAGCATTCCTCTCGAGCAGCGCTTCCAAAAGTCAAGCACGCCTTTCAGCTCAGTGACTGACGAGCCGATGGCCGATGCGTCTTCCATCCCTGCTGAAAGTGCTGCTGCCGCTTCGACCAGTCCTCGCACACGACCGCTGGAGATTCCGACGACCGAGTCGATTCTTGGCGGACTGGAAGAATGTGATGACCGCGATCCATTCGCTAAGGCGGCAATGTTGCAGGTGGATCTAACTCAGAAACTGGTCGTGGAACAAGTGGAGCTCGACTGCAAGGAATTTCGCTTCTTGTGTTCGAGCGCTCGCACTGCGGAAGATGCAGCGATTGCGACCCCTGAGTCTATCGCTACGACGACGAACGCTACAGCCGCCGCAACCGCGAAAACCCTTCGCCAGAAGCTGCTCTTTCGCAATGACGTGCATGCCCTTCTGTACACGCTGGATGTTGGTACTGATGGCAAGCTCTCTCTCCGCCACTCGGCTACTCTTCCCGCATTTGGCTTCGTGCAAGCATCCAAGCAGGAGAAGAAGTTCATGTCGACTGTGCCGTCAGCCGCGTTCGCGTGCATTGGCGAGTTCGAGAAGCGGCTGTTCATTTACTTGGGCACAGCCACGACTGGAGAGGAGGTGGCGCAGCACACGCGCAGACAATTTGTCATCGAGCTCGGGGACGAGCCGCTGCTGGGCATGCAGCTCGTGGCGCGCGACACGATCCTGGTGCTCACTCCGCGGGCGATCTACGCCGTCAAGGTGCCGGTGGACAGTCAGAGCTAGGCAGCACTCCATGCGTGCATCGAGGCCTTCGATAGCGTTGTTAGCGAGCTCATAATACGTACATAGTCCATTTTTGAACACAGTGTCCAATTTCTGTGTAAGAAATGGGCCTCTGACCCAATGACCACTCACCTGGCGCCGCAAAAAACGCAGCTCCCTCGCGCCATGGTGTTCGTGCCCGTGCGCCGCCTCCAGCCGGCCGCCGCGGCCCTCGCGCGCTCCGCGGGCGCCCGCGGGTGCGTCGGCCTGCTGCCTGCGCTCGCGCTCTGTCTGTCCGCGAAAGTCTGACGCTCGCTCGCCTTCTGCAGCGCGCGCGCCGCTCCTCGCCACTCGGCGCTCCACCCGGCGGCGCTGCAGCTCGCGCCGGCGCACGGCCGCGCCTTCTCCTCGTCGCCCGTGCGCGGGTGAGCCCCGCCGCTTTTTTTGGCGATTTGGTAGCGCACTCCTGAGCGCTCGTTGCTCGACAGCTTCGTGCAGGACGACCGCGTGGTGGCCGCGTCGCCCGCCGAGGGCCTAGAGCAGGTGGCCGAGGCCGCGGGTGCGTCCGCGACTCGGCAGCAAAGGGAGCAGAAATGCGGCGGCTGACGATGGTTGTTGCTGGCAGTCGTGATCGACCCCAAGACGATCGCCGACCTCGGCTACTCGCTCTCGGACCTGGCCATCCGCACGCTCGATGTGGTGCACGCCACGACGGGCATGCCCTGGTGGGCGACCATCATCGCATCGACCATCGTCGCGCGCACAGCCGTCTTCCCCATCACGCTCAAGTCGGTGCGTTGCGGCTGGGATTAAATCGCAGTGGATGAAAATACGTGCATTGACGCATTGATCGGTGGACCAATAGCTCCGCAACTCGGCTAAGATGAAGCTGTTCCAGCCCGAGATGCAGAAGCTCAAGGAGCAGATGGATGCCAACCCGACGCGAGACCCAGAGTCGATCAAGAAGTTCCAGGGGCAGTACAAGGCGCTCATGGACAAGCACGGCGTGAACCCGCTCACGAGCTTCATCACGCCATTCACGCAGGTGCGCAATGCCTCGGGATGTTCCGCTTCAGTTGTTCGCTACTCACTTCCTATACCTTATGCAGATTCCTGTGTTTCTTGGTTTCTTCTGGGGTCTCCAGAAGATTGGGGAGTACATCCCTGAGTACTCACAGGGCGGTGCGCTGTGGTTCCCAGACCTGACCGCAGCTGACCCGACGCTTGCGCTGCCTGTCATCTCCTCTGCCCTGATGGTGCTTTCGGTCGAGGTCCGTTTTGTTTTTCCTTGGGTGAATTAGCAGCATTAGGCTAGGGATTTACGTATTGCGTTGCGATTTCATAAACAGCTCAACGGCGACGCTATGCCTGGCGAGTACAAGGACCGCGTCAAGTTTGGCATGCGCGCGTTCGCACTCGCAATGGTGCCGCTCACCATGAACTTCTCCTCGGGCGTGTTTGTGTACTGGGTGACCTCCAACATGTTCACGCTCATCCAGACGGGTGCTACGCGGGTACCGTCTGTTCGTCGCATGCTGAACTTGCCCGTGGAAGAGCAGGTCCAAGTGCTTAAGGCGACAAGCTCGGATGGCAACGGCGCGCCGATCTCGCCGTTCCAAGCAGCGGTCTCGCGCGCGAAGCAGAACGCAACCGTGCAGACGCACGTGAACAAACCTAGCAAGAAGAAGAACTAAAGCGGACCAGGGAGCTGGGCACCTCGCCAATGTTCAAAACAGCAAAACATGGAGAAAAATAGAGTTCTGAGAGTTCCTCGCAGCCTTTTCACTGCGGCGACGCAACCTCGGATCCTTCGTAGTACTCTTGTCCATCAATCGAAACAACTTCTGTGTCTACAGCCACGACATCGAATCTCCGAGGCATTTCCTGCACCAATATGCAGTCGATTGTTAGATCGCGTGTCTAGATAACCCTTATCATCCCACACACACACCTTGATCTCTGGACAGAGCGTAGAAGGCAAGAAGCGCTCATGCTCTGTACAGAAATTCAATCGTCGCTGGGCTTCCTCATCTTCCAGCGCCGCGAGTCGGCCCCGCATTGCCTCGACCTTTTCGCAATAGTGAGTCCGGTCAGGGTCCAGATTTTCAAACCGCCGGCAGCTGACAACGCATTGTACCTCCTTAGCGACCTGGCGCTCGTACTGCATGCGCCGATCAATCTCGGCGCCAACATTCTCGTAGGACGAGATGAACTGTCTGTAGAAATCTCGGAGGCTTCTCAGCTCGTCAAAGAGAAGCTGAACTTCGGCGAATGCGACCTCGTAACTGGTACAGCTAGCATGTGAGATTTAATGAGGCCATGCTGGCGACAATCTCAGCATCACGCACTGTGGGTGGATGTCGTTGATAGTCGTGAAATACCGGAGCAGCAACCGGTCACACTGCTCCATGTCTACGAAAAAGTTGACCTATTAACACCGTTTGTTAGCTTCCTCGACATTCCGACCGAAACGCAGGTGCTTCCACGAACCGCAACGTCATAGAAAGCGGAGATCTGCTTGCTGTCCATAATAGTTGTACTGGTGCTATCGAGCATTGGTGAGTGCACTTACCGGACGCCACACTCCATCGCCAAAGCAAGTACGCACGGACTCGAGCGTTCGCGCGCAAGCCAAGCAATTTCCTTTTCATGTTTTCCGTGAAACGACATGAAGAACGCGTAGATGTTCTCGATTCGTCTGAGCGCGTGTTCGTGAGCTCCCAGCAGATCTTCAATCCTGTCAACGGCGTTGCAACTGAGTGTTAGGGAAAAAAGTGACAAAAAGCCATCCACTGCCTAGCTCACTCCTTGGCTTGATCCACTGCGTCTTGCTGCAGAGACTCGACCGTTTCAGCGTCTATGAAGTCAAAGAGCGTTTTTCCTTGCTCCCCGCCAACCATGGCCGGGTCCACTGCCGCGCTCCGCAGCTGATTAAACACTCTGTTCATCTCGTCAAGCAGCTGCGGCGTTTGGCAATCGCGCGTCAGTTCCATCAACTGCCATTATGGAGCTCATACACAGGCCACACACTGGCGCTTGGTCGAACACCGACTCCTTGGCGATCTCCTTTGCACTCTGCAGCTTGACGCGCGACGCCCCCAGCATCTTGCCGAGCACCTAGGAGCCATTGTTAAACGCGCTAGCGCAGACACAAACAAAAGCCGAGGCGCAACAAATTCTGCATGAACAGAAAGCGCCCGACCTCGCACTTCTCTCGGACGGTCTTGACGACGTCTCGTGCGGCCGTCGCCTCGTACGCGGCGCTCTCCGTCACCTGCACCTGCATGGACTCCCAGCTTTCTATCCATGATAATCGAGAAACATTAGCTCAGTCGTGCAACATTCAACCAACATTTCTGTGTCCAACGTTGAACTTGTCACTGATTGGTGCGGGCGTATCCGGAGTAAGCACGCCGAGAAGTATATGCCACATACTTGTCTCGTATCAAATAGAGACTCACGGTATCCGGAATACGTATACACCGCTTACTGTCGCGCATGTCCTTGCTGTCCCGCACGCTCCATCTTTTTTGACTTGGTTCTTGTATTGATGCAGCATGATTATGGCGAGGCGCGGGTTTCTTTGCTTACCGGCACAGTTGGCGAACAGCGCGGGCTCGCTGTATACAAATCGCGATAGGAGGAGAAAGTGCGACGGAGGAGGAGGAGGACAAGCCATGGCAGGGGACGGCGTGGCGCTGCTGGTGAACTTGTCGTTCATGCTGGCGCTGGTGGTGGCGCTCGTGGCCGTGCACTCCAAGATGCAGCGCGCGCGCGGCCGCAACCTGCGCGAGCTCGCGTCGCCGCTGCTGCTGCAGCTTCCAGAGTACGAGCGGTATCAGCCTCGCACCTTGCGACTCCGACGGGATTTGCTGACCGAGAGGTGCCCGGCGACAGGCTCAGCATCACGACGGTCGACCACCGACTCGACACGGCGGCTCGGTGCGCATGCGGCAAGCAGGAGCTGCGGGCGACGCCGCACTGACGAAACACTTGCTTTCGGTGGCTCCAGCGAGGCGTCCAAGGGCTGCGTCGAGTGCAGGGGCTGCACGTTCGAGAACTTCCAGGGCGCGACCCACTGCGTGGTCTGCGGCGACGCGCTGACGGCCGAGGCGGCGCGAGCGAGGATAGCGGACGCGGCCGTGACGCCCAAGCAGCGAAGGGCAAGGTGACGCCACACCTTCACTACTCGACTTCATTCTCATGGTTTAGGGGGCTGACATGCACGCGCTGCACAGGAGGCGCAAGGAGTGGGTGCGCAAAGTCGATGTCAAGGGAGACATGTTTTGGTATCGCGCCGACTCGCCGCACCACGACGCGTCAAAAGCAACGACCGGAAAGGTTGTCCGGTTTCTGAAAAACTGCATGCGCTCCGTCACGCCGCCGCCAAGCGTAGACGGAGACCCGAGTGGCGAAGACTCTGCCGACGTAGTGGAAACGACCAAGGTGTTCGCAGACGTGATGCCAATGGAGATTGTGCCGTCGTCCGAGGCAGACGCCGGTGCATGGGCCACGGGCTTGAAGATCGATTCGGCTGAGAAGAAGCGCCAGGTCGTTCTCTTGTCAGCCATGAACTTCCCCACCAAGTTTGCGCACTTCGTGGTGAACTCGGCGGCAACTCTTGTGCCAGCCGACGTCGAGTTTCTCAAGCTCTCAGTGCATCGGGACTACGTGCTTGAGGAGTCGGTCGAGCACCTCGGGTGCATCCAAGAAAAGTATATCCGCTCCGTCTTGCGCATCAACTTTCTCGAAGAGAACGGTGTTGACGCAGGTGGCCTGCAGCGCGAGTGGTTCACGATGCTCAACGAGCTCCTGCTCAACCCGACAGCTGGTCTATTCAAGTGCACCAACAAAGAAAGCCAAGCTTTTTATCTGAATTCCGCCTCGCGGTATGACAACGGAGAAGATCATTTGATCTACTACTATGCGACTGGGCGGCTCATTGGGCGAGCGCTCTTGGAAGGCACCGTGCTCAACTTCCATTTGTGCATGCCGCTGCTCAAGCTGATTCTAGGAGTGCCGCTGACCTTTGACGACCTCGAAGACTATGACCCAGAGCTATTCAAAAGTCTGTCGTGGCTGCTAGCGCACGAAGGTGCCGAGTCGCTCGAGCTCGACTTTAGCGTCACAGAGAAGCGTGGGGAGTCGTCGGTCGTAGTCGACCTGATTCCGGACGGACGGAACGTGATCGTGACAGACGCCAACAAGCAAAAGTACGTCGAGAGTCTGCTTGAATACCACTTGATGACGAGCGTATCCAGTCAGCTGTATGTGTTCCTGCGCGGCATCTACGAAGTGATCCCGGCCAACTTATTAATGATTTTCGACCAAGAGGAGCTCGAGTACCTTCTTTGCGGCTCGCCGGAGATCGATGTCGACGACTGGCAGTACAACACAACCACGTCACCGACCATTCTCCATTCTCCGACCATCATTTGGTTTTGGGAGATCGTTCGAGAAATGCCCAATGACTATCAGCGTCGACTGCTGCAGTTCGCAACAGGATGCTCACGCGTCCCGCTCGTGGGCTTCAAGGGTCTTACGAGCTACGATGGACGCGTGTGTCTGTTCTCGGTCAAGGGTATGCCGAAGAGCGCACATCCGTGCGTGCGCAGCTACGCGTGCTTCAACCGACTCGATCTGCCGCTCGGCACCACACGCGAGCAGCTAAAGGACATGTTGTACGCGACGCTTGATACGGAGCTGTATGGCTTCACGACGACGTAGGAGGGCCGGACGAGTGCCAATCGAGTCGCTCTTGGGCGACGCGGTGGTGGCTGGGCGTGTATGCATCCTGTAGCTAGTGCAGCGAAGAGGTTGGCGGAGTGATTTTGTTTCATATGAACCGCACGTTTCCAAGCAGAAAAAAGAAGATCGCTGTTGTTGCAGTCGTATGTGTGTGACCCACCGCCCTCCATCCAAATCGCGCCACGCCTGAAGCGTCATGTTGACAACATGGATACAACATGTTGGATCTCTGTGACGACCAGTTCCTCTCTACCGAAAATTCCAGGACGACCGCGAATGCATGTGCGATTATGCGACCGCTTGTGCAGCACAGTGCAGAAACAAGCCGAATGACTCCGCGACCGACACCAACGCCAACGCAGGCAGCATGTGCTCGTGGCAGCTCCACCGCTCGATGCCATGAGTCGATGGGCAAATGCGTCTGTGGGCTGGACATCATCGAGGCGGAGGAAGTTGATGACGCATGGGTGAACGTCTTGGATAAACTATGGCCCGAAGAATGAGCCGCGAACGCTGCGCGACAGTCTCACCTCCGCCCATATCACATCTCGGAGGTGCTGTGTGACAGCGGGAGGCTTGGGATCGGGGCGTGGACGGGCCAGAAGTTTCCGACGTATGGGTTTTGATGGGTACCCCGCCCGTCTCCAGGCGGCAACTCACTTGCATTCAGTATACCTCCCACGTGACACCCCGCCCGCGGTTGCAGTCGCAGCCTCGCAGTCGCCACCGAGGCGACCTGCCTGCGCTCGCAGATGCGCGGGGGCAATTCGCCAAGACGCCGCGCAGGGCCCAAGCGGAAGCTCTGTCCGCGTCGAACTGTCGCCTAGAGGATCTACATTCAAGCGCGGCGATGGACGGGGAGCTGGCGCTGGCGGCGGCCGGCGGCGCGGGCGCCTGGTGCGTTTTGCTGCTGGCGGCCACGGTGCTCGTGGTGCGCAACGCGCGCGCGTGGGCGGCGGTGGGCGGCGCAGAGCCGCGCGGGGCCGTGGGAAGCGCCAAGGTGGCGGCGGCGGGGTGCGTCACCCGAGGGTCCCAGGCCGCGGTGCCAGCGGTGCCAGCGGTGCCAGCGGTGCCAACGGTGCCAGCGGTGCCAGCGAGGCTGACAGCCCGTGTCTTTATCGCAGGGAGCGGGAGGGCGGCGCGAGCGCCGAGTGCGGCGCCTGCGGGTTCGAGAACTTCGCGGCGGCGCGGCGGTGCGGCGCCTGCGGAGCGCGCGCGCTGGGCGAGGCCGCTGCAGGTGGCGCGGGTGCGGGCGAGCACCTTCGCACGAGGTGAGCAGGCGGCTGGCGCGGCGATCGCCCTCGATGGCTCTGACCGGTGCTGTGACTGGTGGCAGGAAGCGAAAGGAGTGGAGCCGATTCGTGGACGAGCGAGGCCGGCGCGGCTGGCTGCGCCACCGCATCGCAGGCAACGACGACCGGTCGGACGGATACGTCATGCAGTTCGACATGCAGCGCCACCTCCAGCCGCTGAGAGAACCCGACCCGGTAACCAGCGACGCCAAGGAACTCACGAGCCCCCGCACGGAGACGGCGAACGCTGCGTTCAGCGCTGCGCTGGGCTACCAAATGTCCAAGGTCCGCCTCGAGCTGCTGGACGCCATGGGCGCCGACCCCATGAAGCTCCCGCACGATGTGTTCGGCTCCAACGGAAACACCTTCTCGCTCGCGACTAGCGTTCCGCGCGAGGACCTGTACAGGCAGGCGGTCGAGCTCGCGGCCAAGGACTTCCCCACCAAGTACGAGCACTTTAGCCAGCAAGCAGCGCAGCTGCGAGAGTCCCACGCCAGCTTCCAGGCGCTGCGCAACGCCACCAAGTGCCCGCCCTTCGTTCGCAGCGACTACCTGCTGGAGCAATCGCTCGAGCTCGTCACTTGCGTTGACGAGTGTGTTATCCAGTCGTCCAGCATCCCTGTCACGCTCATCGATCACTTTACTGGCAAGGTGAGCAACTCGGCTGCTCGCCGCGAATGGCTCGCAAAACTTAGCAGCCAGATATCCGACCCGCTTGTCGGGCTCTTTCGAGTCACCAACCACAGCGACCGCAGCTACTTCATCAACCCGACTGTAGAATCTGTGCTCGGTGACGACCACTTGCTCTACTACTACTCTGCCGGCCGGCTCGTTGGACATATGATGCTCAACGGCGATCTGCTCGACTTTCATCTCTCCGTGCCGCTGCTCAAGATGATCCTTGGCACACCCATCAGTTTCAGCGACCTCGAGTACCTCGACGAAGAGAAGTACCGAAACCTCCTATGGCTACTTGATCATGACGATGTGCACGAGCTGGAGTTGGACTTTACTGTGAACGAGCGCTCCCCATGCGGTGGCGTTGAAACCATTGAGCTGATCCCGGCCGGCCGGAATATTCAAGTCAACGACGACAACAAGTACGAGTACATTGACCGCGTGTTCCGGTATGCGCTCTTCGAGAGCGTGTCGACGCAGGTGTGCGTGTTCCTTAAGGGTCTGTACGAGGCTGTGCCACAAGACTTGCTCATGCTGTTCGACTACGAGGAGCTGGACTTCCTGCTGTGTGGTTCGGACACCATCGACATCAACGACTGGCAGCACCACACGATAGTGGAGGGAGACGCCTCGGTCACATTGTGGTTCTGGGAGATCATCGCTGCTATGTCGGCCGACGAGCGGCGACTGGTGCTCCACTTCACCACTGGCAGCGCGCGCGTCCCAATAGTCGGGTTTCGCGGACTCAAGAGCTCTGACGGCCGGCCGTGCCCATTCTCACTCAAGGTCGTGTCCGGCGCCTCGGCCGTGAGCAGTCACGCGTGCTTTAACTCGCTGGAGCTGCCGGCTGCGGCCTCCCGACCCGAGCTCGAGGCCGCTATCATGGCAGCCATATAATCATGACAAACCCGCACTTCCTAGTATATAATTTCTGAAATGGTGAAATTGACCTCTTTCGACTTCGCCCATAGTTCAATGCGGTCGGGATACCCGATTGTCTGCAATGCACACTCTGCATCTATGCATCGCGCAGCGCATGCAGGGGTTACAGTTCTTTTCCCTGGTCCATTTTGCGGAGTCAGCACAATCCTTCGTTGAGTCTAACAAGAAACTCGGTGCCACCGCAGCTTTTTTTTTTTCAGATTGCCCTGCACTAGCCACTGGGCCCTTGCCGTACATTGGCGTCTACGGGTTTTGAGCGTGTTCTCTGTGGCGATTGTAGATCCACTTCTCAATCGTGTCGATATCCTTGCGATTCGCTGTGCTTAGAAACCCCACCCTTGACCTCATCGAGCGGGTGAACAATCATTGGCAGCAGGTCGCCGTAGTTCCATGTGCATTCGATCCGAGGAGGAGGAGGAAGAGGAGGAGAAAATGAAACCTATTACTCAACCGACTCCATTTACATCTGCACCTTTCGTAGTCCAATTGACATTTGCAGTTGTTCCTCTTGTTCATGATCATTACATGTCTCGATGTGGTTGATGTTAGTTGTGGGGGCTAAAATGTCCATTCCTGTCGTATCCATTGCGATGTGCGGTAGGAAGTCTGCTGCCGTCTTGAGGTATGATCCATCTGATAGTTGCATAACCTCTCAAAAGAATATTGATTCGGGCTTCCAAGGAGAGTACGTTCTTCGCGTGCAGTCGAGCGCTCCTGAAGAACGCAGATTGGTTGACAGTCTCCAATTATCTCCAACTCCGCCATCGGCATGCTTTCATTTGATCAATTCATCAGTTGATTGTCTCCGATAGTGGCTCCAGCCCCGCCATCGCCTTGCTCTCTTTAGACGATCCGTGAGCCCTAGTAACAGTCCAATGAGCTCACTCTCCATGCTTGCTCCTGTGTACCATGTTGACGCGCAGCCTCCAGTTGTCATTGTCCAGTGCACCAATGCAGGATTCCAGTCGGAAACAGAAGCACACCAGTCAGAACCGCCAACACCTGGATTTCCTCGTGCTCCTCCGTCAAAGCGTTGTCACCCACGCAGTCTCGTTTGAGCAGCACTCACTGATGAATGCCGGCAACAGCATTGGCACCAATTACTACATCGGTGCAATAGCGCACACCGCTGAATCGCACACGGACAGCAGCACCAGTCGTGGCGACTTCAAGTACAAACTGCGCGAGCAGCACGGCGTAGCACTCAATCCATGCGAATGAGTTCTTCGTGCTCATAGCTTTCAGCGCGCTCTCGACTGCCCCGCCAGCAGCTCGAAGTGCTGCAGGATCGAACAAACGTGCTCTAGCAGCTCCTGCTTGTCGTCCTCGAGATCATGGCAACCACAGCCGTCTTGCACTTTGCGTTCTTCAGGTGCTCCGCGAGACTCAGTATCACCACGCGCCTCCAGCAGCTCGATATAATTTCTGAAAAGGTGAATTTGGCCGCTTTGAGCTATAGCTAATGCATGATGTAATGCATATCTTTTTTCAAAGGTGGTTTGGACTCCATTGTAGCTGAATCAGAGATCTATTTGGAGGGGAGAAAGGAGTAAGGAGGTAGCAGATTTGGGAGTCAGCCAACGGCCGCCTATAAATCCGGGGAGCCATTCTCCTTCGGGCCCCCAGGCAGCACCAAGTCAAGTCTTGAAGCGCTGGTTCACCCGCGAGCGATGGCGCCCAAGCGCGAGTCGCAGCGGCGCAACCTGACGTACCAGGAGAAGCTGATCATCATCCGCAAGAAGGAGGAGGAGCCGTCGTGGACGCAGGAGAACCTGGCCATGTGGGCGCGCGAGCAGTTCAAGCTGGCGACCAAGCCCACGCAGGCGACCATCTCCAACATCCTGCGCGCCAAGCAGCGGCTGCAGAGCATGAACGTGCCGCCCGACTTCCGCTCGGCGCGGCCCGTCAAGAACCCCGAGCTGGACGCCATGATGATCCAGTGGGTCGCCAACATGCTGGCCGCCAACACGCCGCTCACGCGCGACGCCATCCAGCAGAAGGCCGCCTCGCTCGCCGAGGAGCTGCAGCTCACGGGCAACATGACCTTCTCCAAGGGCTGGGTCAGCAGCTTCATGAAGCGCCACCAACTTCACTTCCGCCGCAAGCACGGGCTCACGGCCGGCCCAGAGACCGACCTCGAGGTCGTGCGACAGAACATGCTGCACTCGGCGCAGGCCTCGGCCGCCGCCGCGCTCGCAGCCAACTCCATGATGCTTTCGGGCGGCCCGCCTGCGGGCGCGCAGGGGGCCGTCGACACCATCGACGGGCTCACGGGCGCGGCCGCGACGATGGACGATGTCTCTCGCCGACCACCGCGGCTGTCGACCAAGCGCAAGCGCATGACCGTGTGGGAGGGCGAGCACCTGTCACCCGAGACGCGCGTGGCGCTCGGCGTGCTGCTCGAGTGGGTCACGGTGCCCGGGAACTATGCGCGCTGGCGCATGCGGAGGTCCGTCAAGGAGCGCGAGCCGCTGTGCGAGGAGATCAATCTGCTCCTTCGCACGCGGGGTCTGCGCGATATGACCATGACGGAGATCCGCGTGCACCTTGTGACGTTCGTCAAATCCTTCAAGGCTGCGAATAGCTGGCTGACCGAGACCGGTCTTCGCGAGGCCTTCGAGATGGAGAAGTCCACGGGCGGGTACGACGTCAAGTCGCACGTCATGCAGCTGTGCCAGCACTACGACGCGCTGGCGCCGGTGCTGTCGGCGTTCGTCCACGAGGTGGACGAAGACGAGGAGATGGGGCTGGCCGAGGAGGGCGACCTCGTGAACATGGCCGCTGCCGCCGCTGCTGCTGCCAATGGAAGCGAGGACGGCACCGCCGCCTCCGAGCACGCCGCGATTGTGGCGGCGATGGCTGCCAAGATCCCCCGGAAAGAGGGCGACTTTAGCGCCAGGCCGTCGGAGCTGCAGCCTCAGCAGCAGCAGCAGCAGCAGCAGCCCGCGGCGCCCGAGCGGCCCGCCGACAAGCAGCAGCAGCAGCTGCTGTTCGACCTCGAATGCGAGAAGCTCAAGTGCGACATCGAGGCCAAGCATGTGCAGCTCATGCTGGAGAAGACGCTGGCGCGCAAGCGGCTGCTGGACGCCGGCATCCCCGAGCAAGAGGTCGACAAGCTCTTTCCCCTGTAGGCCGGAGGAGCAGCTTGCCGCTCTCCTGGCGGCGCCATTTGCATGCACTTCTGTCTGTTTCAAATTCAAACCTTCGTGTCGCGCTAAGGTCGCTCGAGTGCAGCTGTGGAGAAGGCACTACAATCAAAGATGCCGCGAGGCCGCCCCAAGAAGGCTCTGGAGCAGGCCGTGGCCGTGGCGTCGGCCGCCGCGGGCGAGCAGCCGGCTGCCGCCCCCAGGCGCGGGCGCGGCGGGTCCAAGGCTGGCGGGCGCGGGTCGTGGGTGAGCGACGCAGGCCGGCCCGGCGGTCGCTGCTCGCAGGACGTGCTGCTGGCGTGGGTCGTGGCGGGCGACAACTACTCGCGCTGGTACCACTCAGCGCGGGCGCGCGCGGCGCAGCAGCCCGACGGGCGGCCGCGCTACGGACTGCGCTCGGTCATGCTGCGCGAGGTGCTGGCGGCGTTCGCGGCCGAGGGCATCTTCACGCGCACGGAGCAGGACGTGCGCAACCACATCGCGCACTTCGAGAAGCGCTACCACACGGCGCGCGACTGGCTCGTCGGCAGCGGACTGCTCGCCAGGTTCGAGGCCGGCGCCGTCGACAAGGACATCGAGCGACTCGTGCTCAAGATGTGCCCCCACTACCGCGTGCTCGCACCCGCCTTCGCGCGCGTATTGGCCGCCGAGACCATCGTCGTCGACAACTCGGGCGACGAGGACGAGGACGCGCCCGCGAAAGAAACGCGCGGTCAAGGCGGCGTCACCGTCGCGCATCAAGACTGCGCCGACGGTGCTACAGCTGAGCACGAGGCCGACGAAGGCGCCGCCAAGTCCGCCCCGGAGGCGCCCAGCGAGGATATCAACGCGGACATCCAGCCTGACAGCGACAGCGACGTGCAAGTCGAGCATGAAGAGCTCGCTGCTTCACAGCACGACGAGCACCACGAGTCGGACTACCACGCATCCGACGCAGGCAACGATGCGGGTGTGCAGAGTGCGTCCGATCAGAATAGTGAGGCGGATGCGGAAGAAGAGGACGATGAAGAGAACCAAGACGAAGAGGTCGAGGAGCAAGGGCAAGAAATCCTTGTGGAAGAAGAGGAAGAGAAGGAAGAGGAGGAGGAGGAGGAGGAGGAGGAGGAGGAGGAGGAGGAGGAAGAAGAAGAGAACATCTATGACGCGTCTCAGGTGGCCCAAACAGTTCAAGCGTCTCAAGCCTCGAGTGCTAGCTCCCGCGGTAGCGACCATCATGAGCCAGAGCAGGAACAATCCGCAGCCAGCAGCTCAGGAAGTCAGGATGGGGAGATCGAGGAAGATTTACAGCAAGATAATAGCTACGAGGGCGAGCAGGAGCAGGAGCGAACAACATCCCCAAGCGCCAAGCGCCGGCGAGTATCCTCTGTCGGCTCGTATCAAACAGAGAGCGACGCTGAAGAAGTCCAGTTCCGGGCACGACGACGCGAAACACTGCTCACGATGGCAGCAGAGGAGCGGGAGCAGCGCCGTGAGTTGTTTGAGCTGGAGCGTTCCAAACTGCAGCGCGAACTCGAGCTGAAAGACATCCAGGTCGTCTATGAAAAATCGCTGGCGCGTAAGAAACTGCAGGATGCGGGCGTCGAGCCGCATGAGATTGACCGTGTGTTGCCACTGTAACATCAAAGACTCCAATCGTCAAGTTTGAAAGTAGTTTTTGGTCGCGTTAGAGGCATGCATGCAGTAGTCGTTTTTCAGCAGCAATCTCACAACACGGTGATTCTACTCCATACCCCCAATCTGCCAACTACAATATTTCAACATCCGACCAAAATCAGCAGAGCAATTAGTCAAGATGGACACCCTACACAATGATGACCGGAGCTCATATAGCGAGGTCTGAGGATTGAGGGAGTTCTTCACGTTGCCTGCTACAGCAAACTCGAAGGGCTCGACGGATATGTGACTGACGACCAAGACAAGGCAAGGGGCGGACAGCTCTCGTGCTCGAGCCGCTAAACCCAATCAATCTACAACCAAAGTTCGGAGAGTCGAGATACTGTAACACTGTGGAAAGGACTGCGATCGGTCGACATAGCACTATTGATAAGTGGTCTCAGCATGCGGTGTTGTGCTCCATGATGCTGGCATCTGCTACAGTATCCCCTTTGTTTCAATGTGTAATTACCGGCACACCATGTTTGGAGAACAGTTGCTTTTCCCTTTCATGTTAGTTGTTTATGTGGGCTCGAATCCTCAGAGCACATGCGGCTTGCGTGCAGGAGCAGCACTTCTCGCCGATATCACCTTGGGAATAGCTGACGTTGTGGTTGCCGACATTGCTGGCGTCGCATTGATCGTCTCGACGTGGGAGGCGTTTGCTACAATCACCAGCAGAGTGCCAGCAACTACGAGAAGCGACCCCACGACAGTAAGAAAGCCTGGAAGAGCGTCGACACCAACCACTACGCCCATCATGTTGGCGATTGCTGGCTCCACTAGCATGACCACCGACACGACGATGGGGTCGAAGTACTTCATTACAGCCACGTAGCCGAGGGTGCCAATGAGAGTGCACACAATTACGACGTACACCTCTGACAGGAAGCGCGACGAATCAAGCCACCCAAAAAGGCCGATTGCCGGGTCCGTCGACATCTCAAAGTTCGTTCCGAGCAGCGAAAACACGGGAAAATGAACCAGCGCCGACACGAAGAAGATGCCCGCCATGAGCACTGTCACATCCACCTCCGCGCGGAGCTTTTTGGCCGATACGAGGTATAACGCACCACCGACAGCACCAAGCAGCGCGACCAGATCTCCCGCAAGCGACACGCCAACAACATCCGATTCCACACTGGGAGTCGCCGAGTGATCCAGTGTCGTGATAGCACCGCCAATGATACCAATTCCCGTGCCAATGCCCTCGAACTGGGACACATACTTCCCAAGAGCAAGGCGCGCGAGCACCATCAGCAGCGAGTGACAGTTGTTGAAAATATAAGCGTGGTCGATTGAAGTGTGGCTCAGTGCCCAGAGGAATGTCATCAGGAAAAGCGCGTTCGAAAGACAGCACGTCAGAAACCAGAACATATTCCGCGTCGAAAAGAGCGCAGGAGGGACGCCTTGATCATAGAACGACCACGCTGCCAAAGGTAAGAAGACAAGCAGAGATGCTGTCGAGCGCCAGAAAAGCTTGAGAAACGGGTCGACGCCACGCTGCAGATCAAGGGCCGCTCCCATCGAAGAAATAGTGAGCAGAGACGCCAGTAGCAGAATATATCCCACAATCGGCACTTGGTGCTTGACGAGTAATTGCACTTCGATCGCACCGTCCTTCGTTTCGAGAGTTTCGACCGCTACATCCTTGACAGATGTCGGAAGCGATGACATTCGTCGCAGAAGGCTCGGGCGAGAGTACATGGTGTCCGAGTCTGGTACCGCAAGCACATATTGCTGTTTAGTTGCACCGTCAGTCCCGCCCGGAAGATTGCTTGGTGCTCTGCGGCGCGCGGGCGTCGTCGGAGGTGGAAGTTCTATCAAGTACGCATTCCGCTCTGCCGTCAAGGGCGTGACAGCACCACCGTGAGCCTCGGCAACGGCCTCGAGAGGAATGGACACGACGAACGAATCTTCAACCTGTTCGAGAAAGGAACTGCGTCTTCGCCGAACTTTCATCTTCGGACTTGTGGGTGAGCCTTGCACAGGCGATGGTGCTGATGATGATGTCACATTGAGAAGCGGTGTGGACTCTGTTGCCGGAGTAATTTCAATTGCCAGAGGATTTTCTGCATCTGACTCGATTTGCTCGAGATGATTGACGCCAACAACGAAGCCCTCAAACACCTCTGCAGACTTCATGTGTGAGTCGACAGCGCGCAGCGTCGAGTCATCGTCAGCAGCCGACACAGCAAGAAACACATTTTGACTGTGCGGCTGCTCGGGAAGGGGGTCTTTGGCCACGAAAACTGGCCACGGCGACAGTGAGTCGATGCTCTTGGCAGCTAGGATTGTGTCGTACTGTTCCTGCGTCTCGATACTAAGCCACACGGCTCCGGCAGTGTCCATATACTTGAGTCCGTACGACGGGCGCAGTACGTTGAGTGCCTCTGCGAGTGAGAACTTTGGCTTTTCGTATGCGAGCAGCTCGAGCGCAGCGAAAATTCGGCCCGTCGTAAGAAACAGCCCGGCATCAATTGCATCGAACTCTTTCAGGCCTCGACCAATTCTCTTGATCGAGTCATTGGGGCCAATAGCAACCTTGCCTGCCGTCGCCGGCAGGCCCTTGAGCTTCTTCTTGTCCGAGTCGATGAGCACGCAGGCGACGCAGTCCTGGAGATCGAAAGCTGCGAGCCGCGTGATGATCGACTTGTCGAAAATGTGGTCGGCCGTGTGGATGAGGAACGGGCGCGTGAACATCTCTCGAGCGGAGAGCAGCGTGCGCGCGTGTCCGTAGGGCGTGTCCTCGCCCAGGTTGAGGAACTCGATCTTCATCTTGGGGTACAGGAACGAGTCCTTGACGTGCTCCATGATCTCGTGTCCGAAGTACGAGATGATGATGACGACGCGCTCCATGCCAGCCACGAACAGCTGCGCCAGGATGTGCTCGAGCAGCGTGTACTCGCCCAGCTGGATGAGGCACTTGGGTGTGTCCGAGTTCTCGAGGCACATGGTGCTGGAGGCCGCCGTGATGAGCACTTCCCTCACGACCGGCGCTTCGACCGCGCCGTAGCTGGAGCCTGCGCCGGCCGAAACCTGCGCGGCCTCCGCGGGCGGCTTGCCCACGGCCTCGAACGGCACCTCCTGCCCGCGGTCGACCACGACGCCCTGCATGTCGACGGCACCGTCCGCCTGCATGCCCTTGACGAGCTCCACCTCGGGGATGCGCGCGAGCGCGCTCAGCTTCTTGAGGTCGAGCGCGTAGACGCTCGAGGGCACCTCCGTGTCGATCTGCAGCTTCTCGCGCCGGCCCATGGCGCTCGGGGCTCTCGCTTGGGCTCGAGGGTGAAGGCGTTCGCGTGGAGGGCGGAGATCGGACTGGCGGCGGAGGAATCTCGCGACTACTGGCGGCCGGGAACCGCCGCCCATACTTTGATCAAGTGCAGCGGTTTCGGTAGCGATCCTCAGCTTTCGGCTGCGAACTCAGGGACCAAGCCTCGTCATTTGCATTTCGGTTCATAGCTAGCGTGGACGGAGTCAGGAAGGCTGCATAGAGGAGGGGGAGCTACAGTTGAGCATCTAGACGAGCAACAGCTCACTGCAGCGCGCGCTGGGCGTACGTGGCCGCCGTCCGGTACAGGAAGGCGACGCCCAGAGCGCCGAGGCTGCAGCCGGCGGACGCGAGCTCCACGCCGGTGGCGACGAAGCCGTTGGCCGAGGCGTACGCGTACCACGACTGGAAGCAGTCGCGCGCCACGACGGCCAGCTGCCGCGCGCCGATCTTGAGCAGCAGGAACCACAGCTTGGACATCTGCAGTGGCGGCGGACAGATACATGCATTGTCAATGCCCGCACTGCTCTAGATGCAGCGGTAATGCAACGAACCTGGATGAAATTGGCACCGAGGTCGAGCGCCACGGCCGTGTGCTCCGGGTAGTACTTCTCCACGACCAAGCCAACGCCGATGATGCTCGCTACGGGAATCTGGCGAGAGCTGTGGTTAGATCAGCAGCCTGCATAGTCGATTGTTGGGCCACGTACTGCAAGTCCAACGAACGGGAGCCCTGCTGCAGTCAAAGCCCCAGTGAGGTACGGATGTCCGGCCGCATGCTCGCGCGCATGGAGCATCAACTTGTCGAGCTTTTTCCGCAGCACCGCGGGGTTTGGCCGCGGCTGCTGCTCCTGGTCATCATCGACGGCTCCATCGTAGCAATCGTCTTTGTCTTCGTCGCCCTCATAATCAGACGGGAGCTCCTCAATCGAGATGTGGTCGCCGCGGGTCTGGCGCCTCGCCTTGCGCCGCTCCTCTTTGCTCAACGACATGAACAGCGACTGCCCTGCCTCGAGCAGCTTCTGCGAGAGCCCCAGCGAGAGCTGTGCCGCCAGGTCGAGCTCGTCCTTGGAGATGGTGCTCAGCGCGTGGTCCATCGTCGCGCACATGTTGTCTGCGAGCAGCATCATGTTGCGCACGCCGTCCTCGTCCGAGAGCGCGGCCAGCTGTCCTCCCTGGGGCGGCCGGCTCACAGCCATCTCGCCCAGAGACTGCTGGCCCTGGCCCTCCCCGCCCTCGGCCTCGATCATGGCGTTGGCCGACGCGTGCAGCATCTCCATGAGCGTCGCGTCGGCGCTGCGCAGGTGCTCACCCAGCTCGCGGACCTTCTCGGGGTCCTGCAGGATCTCGGCCGCGCTGGCCCGCACGTCCTTGAGGCTGGCCTGCGTGGCCGCCACGGCCTCGGCGAGCCTGGCCGCCACGTCCTCCACGCGCATCTGGCCCACGGCGGCGCTGGCGTCCTCGCAGCTCTGCGAGAGGAACTGGAAGAGCGTCGCGTTGGCCTCCCCGGCCGTCACTAGCGGTGGTCAACAGCACAAAACGCGGCGTTAAGCGGCTTCCACGCGGCTCCAGGCGCCCGCAGCGGCGCCGATCGATGCGCAGGGGGACGAGCGCGTACCACTGACGACCTGGCCGTCGCTCGGGGCCGCCACGCACTGCTGCAGCAGCGCCTCCATGGCCTGGGCCTGCGCCTTCTCCAGCTCGGCGTCCATGTCGGTCGGTCGAATTCTCAGGTGCTATAATACCGGTACTACGGCAGTGGCTGACCCCAGTCGCCTCGAAGCCACCATGAGCGGCGGGGCCGGGGCGCTGCTGGCGCCGGCGCTGTCCGCCCCGAACGGCCCCCGCCGGGGCCCGGCGGCGCCTGCCGCGGGCAAGAAGCAGCGCATCCTGTGGGACAGCGACAGCGCGACGCGCGGGGGCAAGACGTCGATCGCGGTGCTGCTGGCGTGGCTGGCGGCGCCGGGCAACTACGCGCGCTGGCGCAGCGGCAAGTCGCAGTCGGGCGAGACGCGCGAGGCGCTGTGCTCGGAGATCAAGGCCGAGATGCAGCGCCACGGCATCCTGCACCGCGAGAACGCCAACATCCGCACGCAGATCAGCGAGCTCGAGCGCGCCTACGACGCCGCGCGCGAGTGGCTGGCGGCGCGCGGGCTCTCGGCCGACGCGCTGCGCCGCTCCGCGAGCGACGACAACGACGCGGCCCCAGGCGACGCAGACGACGACGCGGACGACGCCAGGGCCGCCGCAGAGGTCGCCGTGCTCAGGCTCTGCCGCTACTTCCACGTGCTCGACCCAGTGCTGCGCCTGGCCAACGACGACGCGGCCTCCGCGCGCGCCAAGCGCCCGTACGCGCCGCGCAAGCGCCGAGACCGCGAGCTCGACGACCCGCCGGTCCTTAAGCGCGGCCCCGAGGCTGTCATCAAGCCCGCCGGGGCCCCCGAGGCACCCGCGGCCTCCAGCTCTGCCGTCGGGGAGAGGCCAACGGCCCAGCAGAGGGAGGCGGAGGCGCGGAGCCAGCCGAGCGCGCCCGTCGCCATCCCGCCCAGCAGCGGCGCGACACCGCTGCCGATCGGAGCGTTCGCGGTCCCCGATCTGTCCCAGTTCTCGCTACCAGCCACCTCGATGCAGATGCCCGCGCCTGGAGTGTTCGCTCCGTGGGGGAACCCTGCGGTCCTGTCGGGGCTCGAGGAAGCCAAGCGCCTCGCACTAGAGGCCGCTCGGGAGGATCGGGAGCGAAAGCGGAAGCTGTTCGAGTGGCAGGAGGAGAACGCACAGATCGAGCGGCAGAAACTTGGCTACGAGCTTGAGACCGCGCGCATTAGACTAGCTGCAGAGCGCGCGGTAGCAAGGCGGAAGATGGAGGACGCCGGCATACCAGCGTCCGACATCGAGCGCATTCTTGCAGGAATGCCTGACGCCGTGTCGGACACCAGTCGGTAGGTAGAACGTAGCGGTGTAGTCAAGCTGCAGCATTGCAGCAACTGGTCCGCCCTTGTGTGTCAACAGTACAGTATTTTCCTTCTCTACATGCATCCCGCCGCTCAAGAGCGTCATCAGGGCGTGCGCATAGCAAGCAGCCGAGCTCGATAGGCACCGAGTAGGTGCTGAATACTGTTGTCACGCAGAGCGACCTCCACCAAATCGTCGGTTTTGACGAGTGCAGACTGGAACTGCGAACACATTCGATTACCGATTAGCTATTCATCAAGTCACGATGACAATTAACCAATGAACAATGTACCTCAACGCGCTCGAGCCTCATGGAATCCCGCTCAAAGTAGGCCATAACGAGGTGGCCAAGAACGTCAATCTCCATTCCCTCTTCGTTGACGCTTGAGATCTTGATGCCCGAAAGCGAGGCTTGGATTTCGTTCATTTGGTCGTACCTGACGTTCCACAGAGATGTGAGTATGGGGAGGGCGCTGCACCTTCTAGCTGAAGTCGAAGTACGAACCAATCCTTCATGTGCTGGAGCGCCAAGTACTCTTGCTCGCGCTGCTTTACCTCAACGTCCTTACTTCTGGCGTCATTCTATGTCGTATTTTTTTCATTGAGGGCAAGCGTTAGATAGCTACACTTACAAGATTGCCAACCAGTTGCTCAAGCATACCTGCTTGGTGAGCCGGGCAATTCCCTCGTTTGTCTTTTTGACCTTCGTCGAGATGTCCATGCTCTTGTCCTAGACATGGATTTAGTTGAGCGACCAGCGTCCAATGTGCTACAGTCAGCCACAGCGCACCTCCAGCAAAGCCTTCTTCTGTTGAAGCTCTCGGATGCTTTGGGTTTGCTGGTCCAGCACCCGTTCGCAGTCCTCTTCGTCGTTGATCATGAGCCCCGTGGCGACCTGCAGCTTGGCCTTGCGCTGGGCGTTCTGCTTCTGCAGCTCCTTCCACTGGTCCCCAAGACTCGCGAGCTCGGCGACGTGCGCGGCCCGGCCTCGTTCATACTCGACCACCTTTTTCTTTTCTGCCGACGACAGCAGAACCTTGTTACGCCCTGCACCGTCCCGCAGCTCAATCCCTAATTGCAGCGACGCACGCTGCTCGACCTGCAGCACCAGCAGCTCGACGCGGCGGAAAGCCGCCACGCGCTCCTTGACGGCCGCCTGCAGCTGGATGTGCGCCTTGGAGTGGGCCGTGCGCAGCTGGGGCGTCACGGCGGCCGCGCGCCGCAGCTCCTCGAGGCTCTGGGCGCTCGCGAGCTTCTCGAGCAGGTTCTGCTGCGTCTGCTGGTCCACGAACGCGCGCTGCAGGGCCTCGAGCTCGTCCTGCGTCGCCCAGCGGCCGTCAGCACCGTCCAGAGCCGTCCAGAGCCCATTCAGAGCCCACCAGCGCGTCCTGCAGCTTGGCCTCGGCCGCCGCCGCCGACTTGGCGTCCGAACTCGCGACCGCGCGCGACGAGAAGAGCCGCGCGAACAGCGCCGCGCTGCCGACACGCCCGCGTCAGCACGATGGACCGCGGGACCTTCACTCTGCGCCCCTCGGCGCTCCATGGGGCTGGCAGACACGCACCTGGGCGGCCCGGCGCTCGCGGCGGACTCGGCCATGCTTCCAGCAGTCTCCCGCCCGAAATGCGCCTTTGGGCTGGATTCAAACCGAAACTACCATACGGCATGCTATACCTCGGAAACCGCATTACCCCACCGGATCTTGAAGCGACGCAGGCTACAGACGGCATGGCGGGCGAGTGGAGCGAGCTGCTGCGCTCCCCCAGAGCCGCCGCGCGGCTGTTTGCGGCGCTCCACGCGTGGCAAGCGGTGGTCGCGAGCCGCCGACTGCGTTTCCAGGCGGCAGAGCGCGCTCGCGATGGGCTGGCGGTCGCGTTCTTCGAGGTGCGTGGCGGCGTGTGGCGGTGGTTTGCTGTGGTGAGTGGACTGATGCGGCTGCGCTGATAGCAAGAGCTCCCGCTGCACTTGGCAGTTGCTAGTCTGAATCCTGGAGCGACCGCTTCCTTTGAGCTCGTGGGGTATATCTACGTGCGGTTTCCAGAGTGTGCGAGACAGCTTGATGCTCAGGTGGTACAACAGTCATTGCATCAGCAGCAATAATTCTTCCGACTCATTTCGTCGCTTCACAGAGACGCAGCGCACTGTTCTACGCAATTAAACACCGCTGGGGCACTAACTGCCTCGAGTGGATCGCCGACAAGCTGCAGTCAGTGGTCATGGAGACCGACATCGAGGTGACACCCATGCTCCCTTTACCATGTACCAGTATACGTACGTTGTAACAAACGCGCAACATGCAGGGCTTCAGCATCACTTTACATGCCGTGCAAAGCGGTTGTACACAAGAATTCGTAGTTCGGTTGGCGGTCGCTGTAGCTAAGGTTTGTATTGCTCACATTGATAATCTCGTGGATGGACGCCACTTTCAAAGCGCAAAGCGAGTGCGTGTTTCTGCTATTCCATCCCAGCAACCCGATGCGAATAAATTCTCACACCCCTTTTGAACGTGTAGTACTGCCAGCGCTCTTTCCTTGTCTACTTTTCTGGCGTTCCCCACTTCCCACACTCGCTGTCACGGCTCGCTCTTGCACGAAGCTCTTGCGATGAAGATACAGTTTCAATACTAAAAAAGGCCTGGGGAGATTTTGTCGACAAGTGCGGGCACGATGGTAAGGTTTTTGGATATGAAGCATTTTTGTCCACAACTCACCGTTCACATTTTCTCAAAAGATATACCACTCATCAACGAAGATCTTCCGAGTCTTCTCCGTGTGCCGATTGATTCCATCGTGGAGGTGTCAATTGTTGCCAAAGGAGAACCGCTGGCTTTCCAGTGGTATTATGAGAACACACCAGTCGAAGGGGCCACGCTCCCGCTTCTGTATTTGGCACAGAATATTCGCCCGCACAATGCCGGCATTTACCACTGTGAAGTGGTAAATAGGAAGGGAAGAACACTTTCAACTCGGATGGAGCTGCTGGTGGTAGATGACACAGAAGTCCCGGATCCGACCTCAGCGTTGCGAGTCGATAAGTCTACTCTCACCTTTGAAGAACTGTGGTGTAACGTGAAGGCCTCTTCTGGAGCATGCTTGCAGAATTCAAATTTGGGCGTCGCACTCTTACTACCCCCAAACTTTTTCTGTTGCAACGACACAAATGGACATGACGTATCCAACTCGCTTGGAGCAGATATCGCTATCAGAAAGCGCTCATTGCGTGAATTTTCACCGAATGAGGTGAAAATGCAATCTGGAGATTATTTGGTCAGTTGTGTAATCGGTGTGATGCCCCAGTCGATTGGAACACTACTACGACCTGCAACATTATGGATATCACATTGTCTAGCTGCCGGAGATCGATTTTATCGGCCAGTCTTTGTAGAAATTGATTCTGAAAATAGCAAGTGCACGGATCTTGAGAACTCGGTGTGCTCATTTGAAATCGCAAAGGCAGGCGTTTCGTGCAGTCGTATATCCAAGTTTGGTCAATTTGCTGTGGTTGCTCGTAAATTGCCAGGTAATTTGGAACTGGAATCCCCTTTGATGCAGTTGCGACTTGTTATTGTCCGACCAAAAAATATTTCGGCTGCTCAGCTAACGGGTCACATAGCCCCATACGTTTCACTCTGGCTCGTGCAAGACCGACCAGACATGTTGTCGCACTGGGAGCGCACCTACAAGCCTGTTGAGCTTGATTCGAGCTTCCACGTTGATCATTTTACGTTTCAAGTCAGAGCCAACCAAATCGTCACTGTTCAAATCGGATCAGCAACAAAGCTAGTGCATCAGTGGGTGGGAGCTTATGAATCTGGCAGTGGGATCGCTGAATTAGCCTCAAGCTTACCTTTACCAGTCGTCGATATCCTAAGCCTACTAGTTGATGCTTGCGATCCTTTTGCCACTATTGCTCTGCGCGTATCCACGCGAAAACCATCGCACACTATAGGTAGTAACAACAAGAGAGATCAACTATGCGTTGATAATCTCAACAAAACGTCAACTCTGGTCAGTGAATGGCAGTGGACATTATTGGTGCCCGTTGACTTCGATGATTTTGCCATTAAGACGGCAGTAATACCAAAATTGCTTTCGCGAACTGCTTCGTCAATTGAACTGGAAATTGAGCCGTATTCCATTCTCAATGGAAATCAAGAGCACAACCAATCACTAACGTCTCCGTATTATTACGTCGTTGAGTTAGCTACGTTTTCATCGTCGTTTTGGAGCCGCTACGACCAAACGTGGTGGTTTGACAAGTAAGTTATTTTATTTGATCATATCTAAGAACTTGGTATCTCATCGCTCTTTACCGCACAGAACAAAGACGAAGGTTATTGAAGGAATGTACCGAGTTGTTCATCGGGGGTATGACCGATTCGTTTCCATACCAACGACCACATTTGCTGGTTGTTTACGCGTTGCAAAGTGCAGCATCGATCACTTTGGCAAATATTCCGAACCTGTACTCATTTCGCCACTTAACGAGCTTTCTGAGCCGGATCATTCAAATGAAGATACGAAGAGATGCGAAAATCTTCAACACTCCGTGGAGTTGGAATATTCAAAAAGCCGGATGCAAGATATATTCGCTGCTAGCTATATACATGGCAACATTTTCCTTAACATCTATGGGATGGGGATGAATCTTGATCACGTGTGTACTAGGCTCGATGAAATGCGAATTAGTATTCGCTGCGCAAACTACGAACTGGCATTGTTACATCTGGGCTTCTCAAAGATCCGAGAGCAACTCACTTCAATTCGAGTTGCAAAGGATTGGTTCGTGCAAGAACTATCTCCTGTGCTTGCTCTAGAGCGGTTCATTCCTGAGCTCGATCGTTCCCCGGTCCAGTTTGCTTCGGTTATTTTGGAAATGCACCATCTCATTCAGGTACGAGCGATCAATGTTGATTAGGTTGAACATGTTATCTCCTAACATGGGGGCACAAATCGTAGGATGTATTTGCAACTGCTTTGAAACTATCGAGTAGTGGCTGGCTCCAGCATTTACTGAAGGGGGATTGGCTCGACAACAAGGTGGCAGAGGTACAACAGCGAGTGCTTCACGGTATCATTGCTGAGGGCTGCGCCATTCAAGGCTCACTGGCACTCCGCGAAAGCGTTGAGCGACAATCATCCTTACAAAGCGAAGGTAGTCCTGAAGCGCAATTTCCATGGCAACCGCCGATTATGCAGCGCTATCTGATGCTGGTCATTGGGCGAGTGACAGACAAAACACTTTACAAATACTCAGAGCAGCAGCTGACAATAGTTCAAGCCTTATCCGAAACTCTTTGTTGCGACCCTGATGACCTAGCTCACGAACTTCGAGCAGACGGTTTTCAACAGGCACTCGAAGAGCTCAAGTGCTCAAACTCTTTGTCACATTATCTCTTGCGGGTGTCACCAAAGGACCAAGATGTCTGCTCCCACGTTCCACGCAATATCATCTTATACTTCAACGAGTTGATAACAGGTTTGACTGACTCCGGGATTGTTCATGCCCTCAAGGTTGTGAATCTATCCAAAGATTGGGTGACTGTACAAGGAAGTATCGAGTTTTCCCACGAGAGCGCTACGCTCGTATTTACACCATCGATCGCATTCGAGAAAGGATGCAAATATCGAGTGCTTGTGAAACCCCATGAGCTTGTCACTAGTCTCGGTACATCGCTGCCAAAGACAGATGAAGGTTTTGTTTTTCACTTTTCAATCCCATCGTAGAAACGGCATAAATATCATTTGACATCCAAACACATCCTAACATCCGGGACCCCCAGCAAGCGGGAGGCACGCAGTTGGCACCAATACTGCCATCACGTTCGCGCTAAGAGCAGCGATCGATACCGTAATGACAATGACCACAACTGCTGTAGCTATCCATCGGTTCTTCGCTGCACCAATGTCACTGTCGCCCTCTTCGATGCGGCATTCAGCCTTCATCAGGTTTGCACTGCCTCGGTCGCGGGGGAGAAGCGGGAGAATGACGATGTTGCCAGCCAGTCGAAGACAAACAAGCGTGGCACTAAGTGCAATGACCTGCCGTCTCACGTGTGCAGAATCGCTCTCAATGCTCTCGTCGAATAAGCTAAATGCGGCGCTGAGGTAGTTTGACAATGCAGCGCTGATCGGTTCTGCGAGACTGGTGAAAGCTGTAATGACGGCATATGTGCCACTCTCCTTTCCGGCCTCGGCGATTTCAATCATCGCGGTCATGCGAACCATCACAGCGATCGCGCTCGTGAATATCACAAGCTGCTCGGACATGAGCACGAAGTATTTGTCCCGAACAATGTCCAGTGCAGTGAACACTTCGATGATAAGCGAAATTGCGCCACCAGCCATCACTGCACGAGTAACAATACCCCGCCAATGCGAAATATCAGTCAGAAGTACGCGGTGAGCGAGTACAGATGCGAGAGCGTAGACTCCACTGGTGACTACAACAGCGAAAGACATGAGCATCGGGTCCGTGTGTAGCCACAACGCGTGTATCGTGAGACGTGGAGAGCTCTGAAGATCCAGAAACAGTTTCTGCAGAAAGCTGTAGAGCGCCAGCTGCCAGACTGATGAGTTTTGAAGCACACTACGAAGCCCTTCCAGCTCAATTACAACACTGGGCGGAGAAGAAGGCGCAACCGATGCAACGGCAGCTTTCTGGCTTGGAATGGCCAGTCGCGATGTGATACTTGTCTTTGAAGATTCATTGCACCCAGCAGCTTCGGACACTCCCCACATCGTCCCGGCGATTGCGATGAGCGCTACCAGAGCGACGACTTCGAAGATCGAGGCTACTGAGGCAGCAAACGAAAAGTTCCCGCCGAAGGTAGCATCGTTTAGCGAGACGCCCACCATGACGGCGCCGATGGCTTCAGCCGCAAAGCGCATCGCGTAGATCTTCTTGTGGGCCGACCACCCAGAGGCACCCGCGGCGACATCGCTGGGGGAGTTCGCGTGCTCGATGTCTACCATCACAGCCTCGCACCCGGACTCCGCGAGCGCGGAGCCGAGCACGACTCCCACGAGCAGCAGCACTGTCCAGGCCCCCGCCTGTGCGGTCTCGGCCCGGACTCGCTGGCTCTGGCTGCTTGCGGCCTCGGTCGCCTCGTCCAGCGAGGCGTGCAGGCGCGCGAGCAGTACCGCGAGCAGCAGCACCAGCAGCCACCCGGCGTAGACGAGCGGGGGCCTGCGGCTTCGCCAGCCGCGCGGGAGCGGCAGCCGGCCCACGAGCGCGCCGAGCCCGAGCCTGCAGGCGGCCGCGACCGCCAGCAGCGCCTGCGCCGCCGCCAGCTGGAAGCCCTGCAGCCGCAGCCGGCGCTTGAGCAGCGGGAACGCGAGCGCGGCCAGCGCGCCCTGCAGCAGCGCGCCGCAGAGCTGCAGCAGCGTCACGCCAGGGCCGAGGCGCGCGGCTGCAGAGCGAGGCGGAGCAGCGGGGCCTGGGCTCCGGAGCGCGCTGTAGCGGTCGTCCATGGGCCGCGGCGTGGGTTCGCGAGTGGCGGGAGCAGGGCGAAAGAGGCTGGGAGGCTGGAGCTCGCGCTTGGAGGCGACGGGCGTACACCACGACAGGTTGAAGCGGCCGGTGGAAGCTCGCTCTCTGCGGTGGAACGCAGACGGGCAGTGGCGCACGCTTCCGAGCGTCGTCATCCTGCGCGGCCTTGGCGAGCGTGGCAGCGGCAGTGGCAGTGGCTGCAAAGCGCCAGTCGACAGCCCAGCGGGCGTTCGACGCGTTCCCACTCGGGGCGCCGGCCACCCACCCGGCTACCCGGTGAGTCCTACGTTGCATGCTCTGTGCCATGGCCTCGCTTCATTTTTTGTCAGCTCGACCAAAACTCTTACGATCGTGGGATGCCGAGCCGATGACTGCACCGACCAACTGCACACTGTGGCACTTGGCAGTGCCAAGATACACCATGGTGTACCAGCCTGACCACCCGCCTTTCAGAGCGAGCAGCTGCATGGAGCAGTTCAGTGTACACGCATCTCGGAGAATCCTCCTCGCTGGCTGAGGCGGTTCAACATGAGCTCTTGGCGCCTCAGGCAGCGTTCATATCAGCAGCAGCCACCCTCCCACGCTGTCGCTGTCATCACCACGCTCCACGGCGTTCGGTGACAACTTTTCGCGTCATGATTCGCCTTGCCTCTGCTGGGTCGAGTCATCCTCGTAGGATGATTGAGGCAGCACACCGATATTGTTTGGCCATGATCGCTCAGCCATCCAGTGGTCGACATAGCTCGCATCCGGCTCGCCATCGAGCGCAATTGGGTTGCATCGATAACAAGCAAAACGACGCGGGGACGTAAGTAGAGGGCAATCAATTTGATTTGTAGATTCGGCTGTTATCGCTTTGAGCGCTACGGTTTGCCTAAAACCCCTTCCATCCATTTGTCGTCGCAACTGCGAAGCGCGAGTGCCAATCACGGCAGCCGTACTCATCCACACAAGGATTGCCATAAATGCATGAGCATGTCTCGAATCCTCGGCCGTCTTCTTTCTCCAGCATTTTCTGTTTCTCCTGCTCCGGTGCCCATAATTCGCGTGTGACTTGCTGGTCTCGCTCGAGTTGCTCGGTACACTGACACACCACAATGTAGTAGGTTGTTTCCCCTTTCAGGCCGACATACGTGCCGACGGGATGCTCGGATACAAACAACTCATCATCGGGGACTCCTTGTTCCTGGCGCGAAAACCTCTCGGCATCGTCGCACATCGCCAGCCGAATTCGGCAGTTGGGCATTACAAAGGATAAACAGTAGACGTCGTCGATTGCAGCTTGCGTGGTGGATCCGCTTACAATAGGAAATAGTTCATCGTACTGTTGATAAATGAGACGCACGCTGCCATTTTCTTGCGTCTCTACAGCTGGAGCAATATCTGCACCGCCGGCAGTGTCAGCATCGGCAGCGTCAGCCGATGAGTTCTGGGAGCACTCTTTGATTTCATCATGCGCTGTAGATTCTCCCGACCTGGCGATCTCCTGAATTGAAGACGATATGACTGTCATGCTATCAACGATATCACTCCCTTTAACAGACGGAGTGCTTGAAGGCTGTAGACAACAACCAATAAGTGACCAATACTAGCCTGAAGGCGAGTAGCAACTAAAACTGACTTGCTTGTCCAGAGGAGCGATTGCTTTAGCTGGTGACGAGGCGAGTTTTCCTAAAGGCCGCTTCTTGGCGTCACTCTTGGGAGGAGACACGGGCGATACTGCTCTGGCTGTGGATGTCACCGTTGGCCCAGCGGGTAAAGCGGTAAGTTGCGGCTTCGATGGGGACGCATGCTCATTACTCTTCTCAACATTTTCGTTATCATCATTTGCAATAGCGATCTGTCAAACACTGGCAAATACCTTCATCGGCGAGGACGGTGGTGACAATGCAGGTAACTTGACTCCATGCTTGCTCTCTTTGAGAGAACCCGTCTTGGTTGGTGATGGCATCTTTCAGCAACAATTTGCGAGTGAGATGAATTGATAAGTTTGGCGAGTAAACCGAAAATAGAGAGACTAAACTCATCTGATATTCTTATGCTGGCCAGCAAATGCCCCCACCAGCAACTCAAACCATAAAGAGTTGATATGCACGACTGATTTACGCAAATGCATGCCGTTGTATTCCTTACTGCATGGGTGAAAGTGCATACGGATAGTCGACTCCGACAACCCGTACAACACCCTTGACTGCAGACTGTACCCCTGCCTCGAAATTCCCGAACGCGGCAGAAACCACTTCGATTTGGAAAACCGTGTCGTTTACAGGACATCGAAATTTTCCTATGGATTTGTCGGGCACAATGAACCAGACCTCGATGGTGCGGATGCTTGCTTTGCTGTCGCCGAGCTTGTTCAGCACATCAACAAAGTCGCTGGAAACATAAGTGAGGTCACACAGCTGGAGGAAAACATATCGAGACCAGCTCGTTTCTTCTTCGCAGACAATAATCGCATCAAAAGAAGGATTACCCCACTCATCCGGCACAAAACACGTGTTCATGCCAAGTGCTAGGTCTGTAGCAGCGTCGAATATCTTCACATTATATCCCACCAGGAAGCGGAGGTGTTGCCCGAAACTGTGCATTCGAGCCCACGTCGCACTGAAGCTAACACCCAAGACTCGAACAATCGTTTGTTCGCTGCAGGATTGCTGATGGAAGCTCTCGCAAGTTCGATAAGTGCTTCAGGCTCGAAAGTCATTGAGAACATCCGCCAAGCGTACAAGCTTACGACATCAACAATGAACTTTGCCTTCTCAGTAGACTCGCCGTTGTCATAGCGCTCAAGCAAGCGACTCATTACATTAACATCAACGTTGCCAAGTGTTCCGAATATCCTCGCGGCAGAAACAGTATCAGCTAGCAAATCCTTCACAACACCAGATGTGAGCCGAAACATTGCTCGCGCATTTCCTCCCGCCACACAAAGCTTTTTCAGGACGAGATATCGTCAGTTGGGAATTGTTGGTAGAGTATCTTCAGTTTCAAATGCACTTGCAATCGATTGGAAGAATCCGTCGCCTCTCACCGACTTCAGATACTCCTCCAATGCCCACGATGACAATTCAAACTTCATGACTGGGGCGAGATGGCGGTTTTGGCGTGATTGTTTTGATGTCAATGCGTCTATCAGGGCGTGGTTGCTTGAATAATAGTCCTTTACGGCAGAAAGAACGGAAGTTATGCATACCACACGCCGGTGGGAAGGGTTCACGAGTTGCCATCCTTGTATGTCAGCCAAAAACGGCTTGTGGGTGTCTTGATATCCGTCAACAAACACAATCAAACCTTGATCATCAGAAGCGGAAGAATGTAGCAGCTCGCTCACATCGTGCGTTGGCATAGGCAGCCTCAGCGTGCAAATAGACTTGGTGTCGCCTTCAAATTTGACACAACTCAACGTGGCTCCCACTGCACTGCATGGATGCAGCCACAACACATTCCATCCAGCTCGATCGACCATACCGCACGCAAATGCATACGTGGCACATGATTTTCCGATGCCATCGACACCAAAAATCCATAGAAATGCTGTGAAGTCGAGAGTGTCGCGCTCGATCTCGTTCCACAGCTCGTTCAGCGCACTACGACGGTAAAGTAGAAGATCTTTGACGTTCGTTTCCTCTATCCCAGTGTTCTCGAGGTATCTCGCTGGAATGGACACAAAATCGGCATTACTTAGGGCTGCTAGAAAGTCAAGCCGCGGGTATGAATCCATCGCAGTAGCCCACGACACAACCAGTTCTTGTTTCTTTGCCGGGTGTTGTGACTTCGAACGATCTCCCCCCAGGTGGTCAGCCTTGCGCTTCGGCAAAGCAAAATTTGTATCGCGCTTCTCTCCAGACATGCTGGTTTCTTCTTCCTCTGTCTCTGCCGTCACTTCCTGCACTCCCACCGACAACTTGTTATCTTTGTCGCTTTCTTTCCACTCTTCGTCCACATCTCCTTCGTTGTCCGAAAACATAATATCCCCAATGCGCCAGGATTTTTCCTTCAGAGTCTCTTCAATATTTTCAGAGTCATCGTCGTTGTCTTCGTCATCTGCATCCTCCCCAAACACTTCCTCATCTTCCTGTTCTTGCTCCTCTCCATCTTCATCGGCATCGGACTCGCATTCAGAATCTTCGTACTCTTCGGATCCCTCGGAGTGTTGACAGTAGCAATCTCCCTCATCTTTGCTGTATACTTTCACAAGAACATCGATTCGATCTGATTCTTTGAGCTCATCGGGGAAGTAATCTCCCGAATAATGTCGTTTCGGTACACGCCTGGCACTTTACCCCACACATCATCTAGCACACGGTTGTCTCGCTTGAGCCATATGCCATCGTACTTTGCAAGAGCTATCGAGACACGGCACGAACTCACTTCAAGCCACTCGGCTATTCGCTTCTCCAGTGTCCGGCCGTAGCAATATTTGTGAACAGAGAGGCGGAATACTCTGCCAGTCCCAACAACAGCGACGTTTAGCGAAAGCATGGTTGCTGACTGACAACGTTCTTTCTCGACGGCAGCAAAATCTCAACTGCGTCCATTCTGTCCTTTACCAAGAGGGCAGTTATTTTGTGCGTGTTGCGGAGAAAGACCTGCACATAATTTCCCAGAATCGGGGCTGACACGAAACCTTTGTATGCATGAATAATCAATTGAGAACAAGGTTTCCACATTAACACACACGTAACAAGTAGAAAGACTTGTCTATGCATTTACCCGCCCACTCGACTAATGAAGCTGAGCGAGCTCCTCGATCCGGTTTGTGAGCGCTTCGACCGTGAACGGGGTCTTATCTTCCAGGAGACCGTCGCTGTCGCTGTTAAGCAAGTCCACAACTTGTTGCATCTGAGGCTTGGTGAGTTCGAGGAAGCTCTCAACGAGATCGCCATCAATAAAGTTGCGCGCCTCCGTGGCAGCACGGCGGTTCTCAAATGTGCGCCACTCCTTGTGGGAGAAACCCCCGACACCACGCACCACCTTGTTCAGCGCCTCCTGGACGCGGCTCAGTAGTACATACTGGTTCTTCGTGAGCGGCAGCACCGCACCAATCATGCCGCTAACAGTGCCGAACAGCATAGAATCATGCATCGGGAGCAAAGAGTCCGCATCCCCCATCTCACCGCTTCCAGTTCCGACGTCTTGCATGTCGCCCATACTGCTACTCTCGGCCGTCGTACTCACAACTGTCGAACTCTGGTTGTTTTGATTCTGCATAACAAGCGAACCGTAGCGGAAACGGTTCACAAACTCGCCCAAATGGTACTCGCCGACGGTCTCAAGCCGCCCACGCTCTTCGTCAGACGCTGCACCACTATTGCGCTGCACTGTGAACAAGTTGAAGTCAGTCTCGCTGCCGATGTAGGTATCATCATCCAGGATGCCGATTGCTGACATCCAGTTCGAATTCAGGTCCTTCGCGATCTCCTCAATGTTTCCACCATCCGACTTGTAGCTGAGTAGCGAGATTGATTTCATGAGGTCGCCCACAACAATAAAGTCCCCACGAGACTCCATGTACAACACAAGCGTGTGACCATAGTGACCGCACTCGGACACGAGCTCCTTCTCGTTATCCGAGTTCTCGCTCCACTTGTACAGTTGCGCCTTGCTATTGACGCCAGCCAGGACCTTGCCGTTGAACGCATTCAGACTGTATACGGCACCCTTGACCTCTTTCTCTGCAACAAGCTGCAGTTTCCGTTCTCCTCCGTGAAGCCCCGTTACAGCAAACACAAGAATTCGTCCTTGGTGCGGCTCAGTTTCCTCTTCGTGAACATACGCAGTCCCAACAACAAAGTAGCTCGAATTCGCTTGGTCGCCCGCAAACGGGGAGCAAATCACTGAGCACGGAGTCTCGAACGGATCCAATCGGTACGAGTGGAGAACCTCAAACGTCTGGTCATCGAACAGGCGGACGAAGCCTTGGTCAACCTCTTCACCGCTGTCATCGACTGCGAACGACACTGTTAACACACCGAGAGTGTGCGACTGAGGGTTATGAGCAATGCGACGGGCCCACTCATTTAAGTGGAACGTCTGTATGTGGAGCTTCTGGATATCGTCAACCATGCCGATGGCAAGCTCTTCCTCTGAAGCAAGAGCCAGACATTCAGGAAAAGCTGCTGTATCAAACGGACACATGACGTTCACTTCCTTGGCATTGATATTCGAGTACAGGAGCTTCTTGTTGTTTGAGTACACAACAGTCGGGCGGTCGCACGCCGCAAACACATGCGTCACATTCTTCGAGCGGAACCGCGACAGAGAAATGGGATGCGACCCGAGCGAGACCCGCTTGCGGTTGCTCATTCCTCCGGTGGCAATGTCAATGTGGAAATTCACAAGCGAACCGTCGCCAAGACCTACGAGAAGGTAGTCCTGACCATCAAAAGTGTTGCATAGCACAGAGCGCGGCAGAAGGTCATTGCCGAGTGCCTCCGACGAAAGTGGTGCCAAAGTCGGTAGCTGGAGCACAGACACGGAGAAGTTCGTCCACATACCGATGACACAGATAGAGGCTCGCAAGACACTACCCTCCCAATGAGTTGAATCGACAGATTCCATTTTCACGTCTTCCTTTTCGTCGGTTTGATCTGGGGAGTTGGATCCAAGTGGAGTAATGTCGACACACGCAATCTCGTGCTCCATAGCAGACTGAGCAACCGCAACGAGCTGCTGGCCCTGAACTTCCAGATAAACAAGCACACCTCCGGAGGTGGCGACAACAACTTGGGTGGGGTTCGCTGCCGCCACAGTAATACGAGAACCAGGTGCAGGCGACCATGTAGAGCAAAGAGTAAATGTCTGAGCACTAACCACACGCGCCTCGTTTTCCGTCACTTGCAGCCAGAGATCACCCACAAGGTTCTGGCAGCACAGCGTCTTGACATTCGAAAACGCTGCGATCTCTTTCTCCTCCATTTCGTCTTCGTCGTCGATGCCCAGCACGCGGATTTCGCTCACATAACTCTGCACCAAATACTGGTCATGCTCACTAGCAAAGGTTGGTCGCAGTGCCCACATGCCTTTGATGCCTGGCAGCTCTGCTCGAGCCATCTCGTTGATTCCAATCCCGTTTCGAATGACACGCAGTGAACCATCTTTGTCAGCACCACTGCATGTGACGATCTGCCCTTGTCCCTGTCGGTCCAGATCCATGACGCAGAAATCGACAATGGGACCAATGTTAACGTAAGTGTCAAGCACCTCAATGTACGAGCCTTGAGGGTCGCGCTCCGCGTTGAGCTTGATCAGCTGAGAGTCTCCAAAAGTGCTGCCGACAAATACAACGCCATTGTCGAGATACGAAAGGCAGGACGCAATACTAGTGTCGCCCAGCACATCTAGGTGGACACCGTGCACTTCGCCATCAGAGTGCTGCAGCGCCACAACTGACAGGGTGCCGTACTGATCGGACAGCAGAAAGCGCGAGCCATCCGAGTCCACTCGCTCGTACACCTGGACGACTGTACTCTGCATGGGGATTGCGTGGAACGTGGTTCCGTTGTGGTACACGATAGTCTGGTTGGACACGATGAGTACGCCGCCGAGCGGCGCGGGCACCGGGATAAGGAGGTTGGCGCCAGCTTCGACGTTCGCCTGGCTCCAGGGGCCCTCGGCGAAGTCCTTCTCCTTGACCAGGATGTGGTACGTCTTGACGTGGCGCGCGGCCTTGTAGTCCTCGTAGAGCACGCATATGGTGGGCTTGGCGTAGCCGTGCAGGAACTTGATGTCGATGACGCGCAGCTCGTCGAGGCGGATGTTGAAGGTCTCGCGCAGCTGGCCCTTGGCGGCGTCGATGGGGATGACCTTGAAGTATCCCTCGTACAGGTTCATGCCGATGAGCCTGCCCTCGGGATCGATGTTGTCGGTGGTGACGGTCTCGCTGCTGCGGCCGATGGCGTCGCGCACGCTGCCGTGGGCCTTGGTGACGACCTGGCGCGCGGCCGCGTCGTAGGCGAGCACGCAGAACTGGAAGCGCTGCGTGACGACGAACAGCCAGTCCTGCGCCTCGCCCGCGGCGCGGAAGGCCTCGAAGACGACGATGCGGCCGTAGAGGCTCACGTCGTGCTGCGGCTGCAGCCCCTCGGGCGTCAGCAGGTGCACCTCGAAGCGCGTCGACTTGGCCAGCAGCAGATTCGTGTCGTTGGCGCCCGTGAACGCGGCCGTCAGCGAGTGCGTCACGCCCGTCGGCTTCTGCGCCGTCGCCACGTAGTTGTACGCCATTTTATACTTTGGATTTCTGTTGCGGCCTCGTTCTCGCTCAGATCGCGGTCGATTCGCGCCGGAGCTGGACGGGCAGGCGCAGGGGAGCAGTGCGCGGCTTTCACTCGGTCGTGGGCGCCCGCGAGCGGCCTGGGGGGTCGAGGAGCGCGCTCGGGGACGCGCGGCGCGGCTTCCAGGCGGAGTGCGGCGGCCAGGAGCTTTGATGATGGAGAACCGCTGTTGACGGGGCTGACCTCGTAGATCCGATGACCAACGGTATCCGGAGACGTCCGGAAGGGAGGTTTACGAAAACGAAGTGAAATGCCTCAAAACTACCTTCGAAATCCGATGATGAAATGGGTCAAAAGATTCCTATATTCAAAAGACGATGGTGCCGTTCTTGATGCGCCCGCGGTAGGAAATGCCGTTGAAGTCCTCGACGAGGTACTGGAAGTCCTTGAGCGACTTGAGGAGGTGGTGGGCGCTGTGGTTCGGAATGTCCTTGGGACCAGGGATGTAGTGGCACGTGTGCGCGTTGGCGGCCCTGATAAGGAGGAATAGAGAGAAAAAAAAGTTGGTCAGCAAAAACAAAATGTCCACCAAACTTTTCTTCATCGGTCGATGTGTACTTGGCTGCGCGGATCGTGGGGGCGTGGCGAGCCAGCACCTAAACAATCGTGGAAAGTGAATTCATGTCAGAGGTGAAGGCCTCGCTACCACTGGTTTTACGACGCACCATGACGTTCGGTGGATCGAGGCCGAGCTGCTTACAGAGGGCCGCGATGGGCTGGGGGTCCGGCAGCTTTTCATAGTCTTCGGTGGTCATGAATGTGTCGAATTCGCCCTTCATCTGGAGAGTTCACACGGTGTGCCATACTTCAAGTAAGTCTTTAGAGCACACGACAACTGTGTGCAGCAACAAACATACCTCCTTCATGAACAGCTCGAATTCTTCCTACGCAGTCGGAGTGTTAGTGTTCACCTTTACACGTTTTGCATGCTGAAAAAGAGCGTGCGACGGAACCAACCTGCTGCAGTGGGTCGCGGGGAGGGAGAACCGCCTTGAATAGCCCGCGCATGTCCGCGTAGCTCTACTTGCGAATTGGCCGTTCAATAGCCCGCAAAGTGCTTGACTGCTCAACCAATCCCACTTACAAGCAAGTCGTTCGTGCCCTCGTTCACGATCCACGTTGTGAGTCCCTTGGACGTCGCGACGGCGGCCACCGCGGCCGTCACGCTGCCCGTGTCCGCGCTGACAGCTGCCGCGACGGGGCTCGGGGCCGCCGCCGGGCTGTCGCCCCTGAGCTTGGCCTTGAGCATGTTGATCTTGTCCAGGTACTTATCGCGGATGGAGCTGGCAGCGCTGCCGGCCGTCGCCTGCTGCTGCCTCCGCGCCGCCTCCTTCTCCTGCTTGCGTCGCTCGAGCTCCTGGGCGGCGGAGGCCAGCTGGCTCTCGAGGTGCATCTCGCCCTCGGTCTTGGCTGCTGGCTGGTCGTTCTCCTGTCCCGTGACGCGGTCCATGACTGGCAGGGGGAGGCACGCGACCGTCAGCGACCGCGGATCCGCCTCGTTTTAGAGGAGATCGGCCTTACTGTGGGCCGGCAGCCCCTGCAGCGTTTTCTCCAGGCGGTCCTTGACCACCCAGGGCTTGCCCGTCGAGTCCTGCCGCAGCTCCTTGAGCAGCGCGCGCACGTCGCTCACGAACATGCCGCCCACGCCCGCGTCCCCAGCGTCCCCCGCACCTCCGACGCCCAGCGCCTCGCGCCGCGCCTGCCGCCGCGCGAGCGCCGCCACCTGCCGCTGCCGCTGGGCCGCGCTCTCGACCACCGAGGCGCCCAGCAGCGTGCCGCACAGCACGTCGTACTCGACCACCACGCCCTTGAGCTGCTGCGCCGCCGCCGCCGCGAGCTTCATGGGTTTGCGTCCCGAAGGCGGCCACTTGGATGATCAAACTTGTAGGGTTTAGGGGTTGGGATTGTAGGGTTTAGACTCTAAATTAGAGGGCCCTAGCGGCTCGAGCGCTTCGACAGGTGGAAGCACTGGCGGCAGCGCGGCTCGTACAGCTCGCTGCCGCCGATCAGCTGCACGAATAGCATAGGATGCAAAATGATCAGCGATAATCGACTCGAGGCATGGAGATCTTGGAGGGGCGTGGAGAGCGAACGCACCTCGACGGACTGGTCCTGGATTAGCCGCCGCGTGAAGGCTACAGGTGGACAAGTGAGTCAGAACGAGGAGTCAGACAAATGTCAACCGGACCCATGATGAGCAACGCACCGGCGTCTCGCCCGCACATGACGCAGATGGCGTTGAGCTTCTCGACCTTCTCGGCCATGGGCACGAGCGCGCAGACCGTCGCGAACGGCTGCAAAGAAACAGCAGTATCGCCATTGAGTGGCCGTGAATCAAACAAGCAGTGCTCTCGGTATGGATACCTTCTTCTCGAACGTGGCGTCCAGCGCGGCGACGATGACGACCTTGCCCATTTCCGTCGCGTCGTGGCAGAATTCGACCAGCTGAACTCCAAGCAGACACATGGACACACACGTGCGCTCGTGAGTCCCACTTGCGGGAAGAGCGATACGGTGGCGCTTTGCAAGACAGCGGCAGCAGCAGCAGCAGGCATTCGCATTCGCATTCAGCCACGCACGTCGGGGTAGAACTGGCCCTCGTCGATGGCGATGACGTCGAACTCGCCCAGGTACTCGCGCACGTCGTGCAGCTTCTGCACGGGCATGGCGTCGAAGAAGAGCTTGTCGTGCGTCGACAGCATCCTATCGAGGCCCACAAGCAGTGCCCGCCGGTCAGTCTTGCTTCGTATCGACACAGGTTCTGGCGCAGCGCAGCACCGCGACACACTCGTCCGAGTAGCGGTCGTCCAGCGTGTACTTGACCACGAGGCACTCGAGCCGCGCGTGCTGGTAGCGCCGCACGCGGCGGATGAGCTCCGTGCTCTTGCCGCTGAACATGGGCCCGATGATGAGCTGCAGGTTGCCGTCCAGCTGCGCCACGGGCACCAGCGTCTCCATGCTCCTTCGCTCTGCTCGCTGCCTGGCGAGAGCCCAAGTGGCTGCCCGCCAGCACAAGTGCTGACTGTGAGCATTCAGACCCTTCTCGTGGTGTTCTGAACGCGAATTTGGCGCTAGTTTCGGGCGTGCGCCTTGTCTTAACTATATGAGGCGTTGATTCCTACTCTCAAGACGGAACCAGGCCCCACCGGAGCCAGTGGCTGCGATGGCTACACTTCGCAGCATTGGCAATTTGACATTGACACGATGGTGGGCGAGGCCGAGGCCGCGCGCAAGAGCTTCTTCGTGGCGTTCCTGCCGGCGGACGCCGCGCGGCCGCTGGAGCAGTGGGCCGTGGCGCTGCCGGAGGACAAGGAGGCGCAGATCGGCTGCCTCACGGAGCGGCTGCGCGCGCACTTCAAGGCCAGCGGCGGCT
>JAASGX010000014.1:0-87354 GCA_023334415.1 Phytopythium chamaehyphon | reverse complement strand
GTGGTACTTTGTGTACCAGCCTGTGAGCTACCGTCTGTACTCTCGCATGGGGACGCGAGCTCAGCTTCGTTCGATGATCCAGACGTGTCGTGCGAATGGTGTTCGTGTGTATGCTGATGCAGTTGTGAATCACATGACCGGAGCGGGAAATGATATTCTGCTTCATCGGAATGGGACTGCGAATTCTTGCTACTCTTGGGGTGCCAAGTCGAGCGCCATCGAATCGCCGTATTTCACATTCTCCGAGACCTATGGCACCAACGACTACACTGGCTACCGAGCGGCTCTAGAGTACCCTGCCGTGCCGTTCAGTCCGTTTGACTTTCATTGTCAGCGCTCTATCAGCTCTTGGGCCGACCCCGTTCAACTCCAATATGGTTGGCTTTCATTGCTGACAGATCTTAACACGGCCAAGACGTATGTGCGCGAGCGCATTGCCCAGTACTTTGTCGACCTCATGGGAATCGGGATTAGTGGGCTGCGTGTGGATGCCCTCAAGCATATTGGACCGGATGACTTTGCGGCTATCATGGGCTTGTTCAGCACCTACATGGGCGGAAGTCTTCCTGACGACTTTATCGAATGGGGTGAAGTTGGAATCGGAGGCGAGGCTGACCTGCTTGCTTGCAACGCTGACTCGGGATACAACTTTTATGAGGGCATGGACTCGCTTTTCACATCCAACGGGATCTCCTCGACCGACATTAGCAAGCTCAAGATTTGGTCGTCGGACTACCCAACCAACATGCCCGTGTGCGGCTCATGGATCTTGCCAGCGGCGAGGTTTGTCATTCAGAACGATGACCATGATCAGCAATTCGACTCAAGTGCTCGGCCGATGGGGACCAAAGGCTCGATCTTGGTCACAGCAAAACATGTCGACACCCACCGATCGTTTGAAGTAAAACTCTTCAACCGCACTGACGCTGACTGGCAGATCAAAGTCGTGCTCAGTTCGTACACGCTATTTGACAACGGGGCTGCTGGCTTCCCAGACGGTCTCTCAGACTGCGATGGAGCGACGGACACCACTTCTTGCACCCTCACTATGCCGTATGAGCAAGCATTTCAGGCCGGCTCATGTGGGTACACTGTCGAGAACTTTGCTGGCGGCAAGTACACACGAGTTCATCGCGATCTGGAGATCGTGAATTCGATGCGTACATGGGTCGGACTCTCATCTGCGTCGTATTCCGATCTGGGGATCGCCCAGGACTGCTAGACCAGTCACATCTGCTGGTATTTTTCTTAGGATGCTAATCCCGGCCACAATAAACTTTTTGTGTTATCAGTTCGATGCAAGGTGTTGAGGACGCGGGTTAAGGAAAAGGGGTTCATCTCCTGACTCCCAGTAACTACTTTGCATCTAGCTGGACAACTAGCGATGGCACAGCCGTGTGAAGTTTCGCCACGCCGGAAGCTCAGTCGCGCAACGTCCGGTCTGCTTCCGCTTTCGCGAGCGATTTCATCGCCGGTACAAAATGGCGCGAGGGTATCCGGGATGGCGTCCCTGACCTGTACAACGGATGCATCAAACAAGTGCCTGTTTGGACGCACTAACCCCTTCGACACCGACTTCTGTGTGAAGGAACTTGTCGGTGAAGGCGGCTTCGGCAAAGTCTACAAGTGCAAATCGGCAATTGATGGGCAATGGTACGCGGTGAAGCTGGAGCAGTTTTGGTTTAAGCCGCAAGCGTACTTCAACCCGCTAGACGTGCGCGACGTTCTTATGAATGAGGCACTTGCCTTGGCTCGCCTCGATCATGAAAACGTGTGCCGGTATTTCGCGACGTGGGTGCAAGGCTCTTTAATTCCAGTCGATACAAGCGCCAGTAGCACCCCGAAAGCTTCTGACGTAGTACCATCCCAGCACGCCGCAGTACGCCCATTACCTCTGAACTCCCTTGAGATGTCCTTTTCGAAGTCCCAAAACAGCGATCATGATAGCAGCTCGTTGAGCGCTGATGAAGGGAGGTTTGAAATGAATGACGCAGAGTTGGCCGAATTTGAGGCTCTCGGTTTTGAAATGGGTGATTCCGACTCATCAAGGTCAAGCGAGCCATCCCCTAGTCCGGTGGTATCTGGGAAGGCGATCGAGAAAAGAGCAAAGAGAGATGGAGCTTCGCCTTTGAGATTAGCTCGCCCAAGAGGCAACTCAGAAGCGACAAGTAATCACGGCCCACTCGTCACCCAGATCGACGTGTACATTCAAATGGCGCTTTACGAAGGAAACACACTGCAGCATTGGATGGAGCAGCGACCTAGTGTGGACTCTGTTGCCAACCTCAATGTCTTCCGCCAGATTCTGGCCGGACTGAAATACATCCATAAAGAGAAGATCATCCACCGCGACATCAAACCGGCTAATATCTTCCTCACAAGTGACTCGTGTGTGAAGATTGGTGATTTTGGGTTGGCAAAGAATTCCTTGCAAACCACACTTAAGCTGCGTCAATGCGGCTATCTGTCTTCTGGTGAGGTTGACTCGGATGAATTACGCCTCGAACTGATGGACGAGAGCACCGACGGAGATGATTCATTCTCGGCTGGTGTCGGGACAGCTCTCTACAGCAGCCCTGAGCAAGCTCACGGAACATCTGCCACGACTGCTGCGACGGATATCTTCAGCCTCGGGCTCGTGCTCTGTGAATTATTTTGTAAATTCACAACACAAATGGAGCGGCACGTCGTTCTCGGCAGAGCTCGAACTGGCGAGCTTCCCGCATCAATAGTGACAAACAACCCTGATATCGCTTCACTAATTCGCTCCATGTTGCACGTTGACCCGGCTTGCCGCCCGAGTTGCTTAGATCTCGAGCAATACCCAGTACTACAGCGCCATCGATCACACAAGCACGTTCACTTTGAAATGTCTGCCGAATCGGAAACTGAAACGCCATGTAATTCAAAGTCAAACGAGAAATCAGACGACTTCGCCCGAGTGCTCCATCAACTCGAAAAGCTGGAGATGCAGGAAGCAGAGCTACTGGCACACATCGCGACATTAGCAGAGCAAATGAATGTTGGTTGTGTAACACATACCGAAGGACAGGGATCCGAGCACACTACGAGTGTGCTTCTCAACCTGATTGCTGCCGCCAGAAAAGCCGGAGATCAGCGTAGGGAGATCTTGGCTAATGCCCTGAACAATGTATCATGAGATTGGTATTGCAAATAAAAGGCGTTTGTTTTTTTCTCGATGTACATTCGACCATTGCTGATCTCGGCATCCATAGTCCTTAGACGACTTGGATCACATTAAACTGTGTCCTCAGCGTCCTCAGGAAGATGGAACCACTCGCCGTCTTCGTACTTGAGTTTCTGCTGACGGAAGTGCTTCGACTTGAGAAGCCAGCCGACAATCGTACCCGACGCGATCGCCGAAAGAAGCGTAAGTGCGGTCGCGAAGAGTTGAATAACTCCCTGCTCAAATGCAGAGCGGAATGCACGGGCTTCATACATCTGCTCCAAGGAGTCTCCATAGTACTCATCGGAAATGGTCATGGTTGCGAAAGCGCACGCAAGGCCACCAATCACTCCAGGCATTCCGTGCAAGTTGAGAATGCCAGCCGAGTCCGACAAGTTGATGCGAGCCTCGAGGGTGGGCGAAGCTGCCTCGTATCCGCATACCGAGACAAACCCAGCGAGGAGCCCGATGACGATACATGTCGCCGGGCTAAGTGCCAAATCACAGCTCGAGCCAATTGCGACGCCACCTGCGAGCGTCGCGTTCTGGAGGTGAACCATGTCAAACTTGCGCACACTCGTCAAAAGCTGCGTGGCGGCAAAAGCGGACGCGCAAGACGCAGCAATGCTGAAAACCGTGTTGACTACCGCGCGCTCCTGTCGGAACCCGTCGTCCGGAACCATGGCAGCGTTGAACGATGGCCAGTACATCCACAGGAACAGCGTGCCGATCATCGCGAAAATGTCGGACGTGTACCGCGACTTGTTGTGCGTTTGCTCGTGATCAGCAGGCACGCCCATCTGGAGACTCAGTGCGAGACCAAAGAATGCGCCAAACGTATGGATGACCATCGAGCCACCGGCATCGATGACCTTTAGGTAGTCCGTCAGGACGTACTCGTTGAGCGCGTAGAAGATAATCTCGAGAAACGTCATCCAGATGAGCTGAGTGGGGGTGACCTTGCCCAAGATGGCCCCAAAGCTGATGAGCACCGCGCCAGCAGCGAAGTCGCCGTTGATGAGGGTCGTGACATCAATGACCTTGGCGTGAACGATGCCGTTGCCAAACTGGTGGACGAGCGTGACCATGATGATGCCCCACTGGATCGACATGACGGCGACGAGGAAGTTGAGCGACACGGCACTTAGACTATACTTGCGGAGGTAGGTCATCAAAAAGCCAAAGCCGGCGAAGATCATGACGTGGACGTCCATGTACATTGGGTAGTAGCTGCGGACTCGCGCTTCATGCTCGGGACTCGTGTTGGTCGGGTTGGCGGTCTCAAAGTGAGCCGAGAAGACGACGAGGCAGATGGCTTGGAAGGCGATCAACGAAGCAGCAAATCCGTTGGATTGTCCCGTGCTGGAAGTGCCGAACGAGGCCAAATGGGCCTGCGTGGACGGCGAGAGCAGGCCACTAAGCTCGCTGAGCGCCATGCTCCTTCTTCTTCTTCTTGAGGCTTCTTGAAAAAGAGGCTGAACCTTGCGAGGCGAAAGGAAGAATGACCAGAACTCGACCGCGGCGGTCTCTGCGCCTGCGAGAACGCCGCGCTCCACCTGCAGCAGGCGTAGCGCACCCACCATTTTGTCCCCAGCCGAGCTCTGTAAAGGAAGAAGGCGTACCGCCGCTGGGTGAATGAGCAAAGCGCCCATGGCGCAAACAGCTTTCTGCCTCTCGCCAGCTCCTTTTCTCGCAGGTTATGAGGCTGATTTTGAGCGCTGAACTCTCGCCGAGTAGCCGGAATGAACCGCCGTTGCTTCCTCATCATCACAGCCAGCTCCATCCCAGCTAGCGCCACGTACCGACGGGATTATAGCGCTCCATGCAGCGAGGCTTGCTCACCTAACTAGCGGACGAACACCTTGGCGCTTTGGATCGAAATTCTGCACTAAGGATTCTGGACTGGGGTCCTTCTCGAGTTGAAGTTGAAGTGGGAGTGATGGTCGTGCTCCGGCTCTTTTGCGTGTCAAGTTGAAGTGCTTTGCTGGATGGTCGCCAAAGGAGAAGTGACGACAAGCTGGTTGAGCGTCGGCGCTAAAGCTCGCGGCTTCTTCAGCACGAAGCGGCGATCAAGCTCAAGCTCAGGCTCAAGCTCAAGCTCAGGCTCAAGCTCAAGCTCTAGGCTGTGAGGTAAGTGTGCGTCCTTGTGAGTCTTTGGTGGCCTGGCGGCAAAAATGCTTGGTGGCATCTACGTAAATGTACTTTCTCGTCGAGAAAGGACGAGGCTTGGCTTGCTTTGCTTCTCGTGCATTTTATCGCTGATCCTCAGCACTCGAGGATCTTCCAGGTCTAACCGCAGCTCAAGTCAAGCTACTGGGAAGTGAAGGACGATGATGCCGACGTCGCTGCCGCCGATCTCTGCGCTCAAGAGGAGCCACGACGGGGTCCAGCGCCTTGAAGCTGCTGCCTATGGTTTTAGCGGTGCAAATGGAGGCTCTGCAGCTCTTCCGCAACTGGCGGTGACCCTCGCTCAGTCAGCTGAAGAGTCCGCTCGGTGCGATGCTCGCTTTGATGACTGACGGTGGTTGAGAACTCAATTGCTGCTTTGGTCAATTGTAGGATGAACGCGGCCGATTGGGACGAGATTCTTGGACATTCTGACAGCCTCGAGTACGTCAGCCCAGACATTGAGCAGTGTATGTCTGCCCACCGCGAGCTTGAAGAAGATCACGAGCTCGAGCTCACCGGAAGGGAGTTCCTGGCGAGCCCGACGATCCCGGCGATATTGCTACGCGCCAGTAAGCAGCGGATTTGCCTTTATCGCTCGAGGCATTGTTGCCATAACCTGATAGCTTGCCTCGTGCTGAATGACAGAGCCCGCTCTCATGTGCCGCGCTCCAGGAAGACCTGGGTTGCGTCAGCGGCTGCCTCGCCAGAACTACGTGATGAAAGCTACCCGGGTAGCGCAGGAACCAACCCCAAAGGCACTTCAACCGCGTCGACCTCGTCAGTCGCGACAGTACGACGAACAAACAAGCGGGATCAAGGTCGAGCAGCCGGATGATAGGTCGTTTGGCGCTGAGAATGAAGCGCCAAATCTGTTATCGCAGAGAGCCACAGAGCAGAAGTTCGCCGCACAACTAGCAAGACACTCGCTAGACGTCGAGATCGACCGGCTAAAAGTACAAGTCAATCGATTCTGCGAGACGGAGCGCAAGTCCAAGGATTGCCAGGTGCCCGGCTGCAACAAGGGGGCTCGCTCGCGCGGTCTCTGCAAGCGACATGGAGGCGGAAAGCGATGCACCTACGCTGGTTGCACTCGGAGTGACCAAGGCGGCGGGTTTTGCATTGCGCATGGTGGAGGTCAGCGATCTAGGTGATGCATCGTTTATATTTCTGGTGGGCGACTGAGATGTGCGTGCGCAGGAAAGCGCTGCTCCGTCGAAGGTTGCAAGAACTCGTCCCAGTCGCGCGGACTGTGCAAGACCCACGGAGGTTCATCTCGGTTTCTTGCTCTTGTACCGCATGATAGTAACTCGAATTGTGTTCAGGCGGCAAGCGCTGCCTCATTGACGACTGTACTCGCAGCAGCCAGGAGCGAGGCATGTGCCGCACTCACGCTGGTCACTTCGCGTTCTAGCTCAAAAAGGTTCGTCTAGGAGCAGCCAATTAGGTAGTTAGATGGCTGCTCGTTCCTATTCGTTGAATCGTAGCGTCTGCTTAGCATCTACACATCCCACACGTCGTCGTTCCTGTTTGCCCTCACTCTCCGCGCCCTTGCCGTCAACTTCAACTTGACCACATTCTTCACCGCCAAAACCCGTAGTCCACCCACTCAATACTACCACAACACGTACCTCACCGCGTTTTGGCGCCAATTTTTGGCGCCAGTTTAGCCATACAAAAACCAAGTCAACCCTCATTTCGAGGGTTAACCATCGTCAGTCACTCGGTCATTCACCTCGCTGCCGTCATGGCGGACGTCTCGATCACCGTGCGCTGCTTCCTCCTCTCTACATGCCACACCTCCTGTCACTGACCTTCACTCCTCATGCAGTGCGCCAAGCCCGTGGAGCTCGAGACGCAGGGCGCCGACGGCCGCGTGGAGCGCCAGGCGCTCGAGAAGTCGCTGACGCTCAAGAAGGAGATCGGCAACGCACGGCTCGTGAGCGGCGACACGGTGCTCTGGGTCGGCGGCGCTGCTTTATCTTCGCTCGAAGGCGGCGCGGTGCGCGTGGCTACCGGGAAGCGCAGCTTCGTCTTCCCAACGCCGCAGGACGCGACCGGGAAGCAGTTCCTGGCCGAGCTCAAGGCGCAGGTCGACGGCCAGGCGGGGCTCGCGGTGCGCCGCAAGAAGCGCAAGATCCGCAGGCAGTTGGTGCAGGGAATGATGGGCTTCTCACCCTCCAACTCGCTCAAGTCGCCGCCGCCGACGCCCGGCAAGCGCACACCGCTCGGGGAGCTCTCGTCGCCCAAGCCCAAGCCCAAGCTGCTCGATGTGTCGGTCGCGAGCGTTCCTGACGCCTACCAGACGCTGGCGTCGCCAGTGGCGTCAGCAGCGTCCAAGTCGCCGTTCAGGTCGCCGTTCCGCAAGAAATCCACGCCTTCTACTGCTGCTTCCAGTCCGGCGCTGCGAAGACTCTCGTCGCCCATGCCGCTCAATGTGCTGGAGCCGCCGTCCCCGGCGCCGTCCCCGGCGAGAGCGCGCGAGTGGCTGAGCCCGATTCGATCGTTGAGAATGCGCAAGGGCTCAGTGGGCTCGGGGTCTTCGGATGGCAAGAAAAGCGAAAACAGTGGTGGGCTTCCTGCTTCGACTGGCAGCACGACGTCTTCTCGACGCTCGTCCGTTGGAGGCGTGCTCAACAAGCGCGTTCGATCCCTGCAACTCATGCTTGACGAAGATGAGACTTCGACCACGCCCGTGAAGACCGCTGGAGAGCAAAAGCTGCCGAAGTCCGCGCAGAAATCGCCGTTTTTCTTGAAGAAGCCTCCCATGAAGCCCAAGCAGGGATCCCCGTTGCTGTCTGCGTCCCCAGTTCAGCAGCCGACCTCGACGGAAGGCGCAAAGGCGCGTTCGAACTCCATCGACGAGCCTATGCTATCGCCCGTGGTACACAATGCCAGCATATTCGACGCTTCGTTTGGCAGCCAGAGCCACATGAGCGGCACTCCAGTACCGAGCCCTCACGGCTTGCTGAACCTTGGCAACTTTTGCTATATGAATGCAATTGTACAAGCGCTGGCGTCCCTGCCTGACTTTGTCGCGGGCACCGAAAACGATGACGAGCTTGTTCAGTTGATCCACAAGCAGATCAGCAAAGTAGGACCGGCACGCAAGTCCATTGATGAGATCCGAGCTACCCTTGATACCTGGAAATCGAGCGGCGACGCCAAGAGGCTGGTGTTGCAATCGACTCTGCAACAACTCCTTCGCCAAGTCGTAGACGGGAGTGAGACTTCAATCACACCAGAGCCGTTGAAGCACGTAATGGGTCGTCGCAATGCCATCTTCGCAACGTAAGTGCAAAGGATTTGAGTGGATGGGGGAATTGGTTGACTAACCATTTGGTGTGCTTACAATGCTCTGTTATAGTCACTTCCAGCAGGACGCCCACGAGTTTTTACTCAACCTTCTGAATGAGTATGAAATGGAGCTTGCTGATGCCGTGAAAAGCTGCGCCACCAAAATCCAAGAGGAAGTGCAATCGAACACCAGCACAGCTGTGTCCTCCCCCAAAAGATCAAGTTTACTCAGCTACTTCCGGCCCAGTCAGAAACAAGACACCGCTAACGCTGAAGCAACAAGTGCCCCTAAGCAGTCGGAAGTGGATGCGCAACACGATTTGGTTGGCGACTTGCCTCCGGCGAAATGCTTCCGCGCTGAGCTCTTTCGCTCGCTGACGTGTCGGAGCTGTGGCTACAGCCGCAAACAGGTGGAGACCTTCTACGACTTTTCCCTCGATTTGCCGTTTGTAAACCCTTTGAAGAGCTTGTCGCAACACAGCGAACCAGCCCCCGAACCAGTGAGTTCACCGTCCCCGCAACAACCTGAGAAGAAGTGTTTTTGCGGCCTTTCCGCCACTCAAATTGACAAAGAATTCGAGCGGATATACTGTTGCCCGAAATCTGCTTGCAGCTTTATCGAGAAGGAGCCGCGCGATACCACTGCCGAGGTTCGAATTGGCGAGCCAATGCAAGCCACGCCTCCTTCGAGCCAAAACGACGCTCCAACTGCGCAGGACGTGCTAGTGTCTCTGGAGCTCGATAATTTGATTCGGAAGCAGTTCGAACCTGAAGTACTGGAGCTGGCGTGCGAGAAGTGCAAGACTGGCAAGGAGGCAGAGTCGGGATATTCTGTGAAGTCGCTGCCGCCGTTGGTTGTTCTTCACCTCAAACGCTTTGAGGTAGACCCGATGACTGGTTCATTATACAAACGCAGCGACCCTGTACTCGCACCAGCTACGATTGATTTTTCCCAAAGCATTAGCAACGATGCTCCAAGTGCGACACCTAGTAACAAATACGTTCTGAAGGTAACGTTATTGCCGATATGCTCTCACTATGGATTGGGGCTTCCTAACCGTTTGCCTATGATTTACAGAGCGTGGTCCATCACTTAGGACGGAGCATTGATGAGGGGCATTATGTTGCTGATATTTGTGATGCAAGTGGCCGCTGGATCCGCCGAAACGATACCCACGAGTCGCTGGTGAGTTTGTGATGAGAACCCTTTATCACTATAGTGCGACACAATGTTGAAAGCTGCAATTGCGACACAGATTTCGGAGGAGTACGCGCTTCAGGCCACGCGGAGTCAAGAGTCTTGCTACATGCTATTTTATGTGCGTGCAGACCGAGTCAACCGGGGTGACAAGGAGAACGTGCCTGTCAGCAAGCGGACAGACGAAGAAAATGCTGCAAACGTCAACACACCAGCTCCAGATTCGAGTCTACGAGCATTCCTGTGAGGGCTTGCAGCTCACGTTGTCTATACGCCCCACCAGTATTTATCGTACACTCGTTGATGGAACCATATACCACTTGACCTGATTTCATACCCTTTTCCTTGCTTCTGACCCTACACATCACCAACATCTACATACTTGTGTCCGACATCCTCTAAACGTAGCGAGATACCCACATCGAGTGCTGTACTAGCCAGGCAGCGAATTGTACTCGACGGCTGATGCAATGCTATGGCTTTGCATGCCGGAGTATGAGTTCCTCAAGAGGAACGAGCTGCTGCTGGTGGGAAGTGTGACGCTTGTGCTGATGAAGCTGAAGCAATAAATAAATTGATCACTATTGCAGTCATTGGGAGATTCCGTTGGGATTTGCGAACGCGTCGGGTGACTCGTCGACCGGAACGAGCCGCATGAGGAAGCCTGTCAAACCAAGTCAGATGCAGTCGACAAAGCGAAACAAAGCGGGGCAATGAAGACTTACCGACAGGGATAGAGATCGCTCCTAGTCCGAAACTGGCTAACCACTCCGGGAATGATATACTGCTCGTTTTCGTAAAATTGCCACCAAACTCGGCCAACAGCACTTGGACTACGATCGTGATGAGGATGATGGCGAGAAAAAGCGGATTGTTGGCCACTCCGTTGAAAACATTCCAGTCGTTGTTCGTTCGACGCGCGTTGAACTCGTTGAAAAGCTGCGAGAAAACAAAGGCATTGAAAATGAACGTGTAGTGGCGGTAGTCGTATTTGTCGCAGTATGAGTCGAGGCATCCAATAGGGTAGTCGGAAACATCCAATGCTGGCTGGTGATTTACATAGTCTTCGCATTTCAGGCTCCAGCACGTATTTTCCGCAGCTGTTACACAAGTATCGGCGTCCTGGGTCGAGAAGCTGGATTTGACCGTGTACACAGTGTCAACACACACGTTGCCGTGATGATAGCCGAACATGAGGTCGCCATAAGCCAAGAGCAAGAACACCAGCAGGAGCTGGAAGATGGACTGGAACACGATATTCTTGATCATACAGTTCCCAAGCAGTCGTGCCGTCTTTTTGAACGGCCGGCGGTCCAGCAAAACGTCAGTCGGGCCTTCTGTACCAAGCGCTAATGCACCCATCGTATCCATGATGAGGTTGATCCAGAGCATCATGACCGAGTTCAGCGGTGGCTCGTAGCCCGTAACTGCGCTCACGAAAGTCACAATAAGGGCGACAATGTTGACTGTAAGTTGGAATTGCAAGAACTTGCGAATGTTGTCGTAGACACTTCGTCCCCACAACACAGCCTTCCGAATGGACGAAAACTTATCGTCCATGATGATAATGTCGCTCGCCTCTTTCGCCAAATCAGTACCAGTAATGCCCATAGACATACCCACGTCGGCTGTTCGCAATGCAGGAGCGTCGTTGGTGCCGTCACCCGTGACACCAACAACCTCGCCACGATCCTTGAGCAAGTTTACAAGCTTGAATTTATCGTCTGGTGAAGACCGAGCGAGCACTTGAAGGCGCGATAACAGTGGGGTAAGCTCTTCTAAGGCCATCGATCGAAATGCCGGTCCTTCTAGTGCGACTCCGTCAGATGTCATGATGCCGCATTGTTTGGCAATAGCAGTAGCAGTGTGAATATTGTCACCTGTGACCATTCGAACCATGATTCCAGCTCGCTTGCAGTCGCGGATTGCTTCTGTCACATCCGAGCGAAGAGGATCTTGAATCCCAAAGATGGCGTTCACCACGAGCTCTTCTTCGGGAGCTTCCGGCAAAGTTGAAAGGTCATCAGGTAAATCACCGCGTACAAAGTCGCGATGAGCGATACACAGCGTACGAAGTGCAGACTCGGCCATTTCTGTGATGATCTGATTCAATTCAATCCGCTTGCCTGGCGTAATGTCAGTGATCTTGCCGTCAATGTTGACATACTTCGTGGCGCGAGCCAGAATCACCTCAGCGGCGCCTTTTGAATACAAACGATGGCATCCACCGCTTCGATTTACAATCGCACTCATTGTTTTCTTCTCTGACGAGAAAGGGAACAAACGATCGCCCCGCTCTGGCCGGAAATGGGAGTGCCGTAGCTCCATAAAGTTGAATCGGGCGCGCTTAAGCCAAATCAGCATAGCTCCTTCGGTTTTGTTGCCTTGTACGATCGGATTTCCGCTCTCTGGGTCTTTGAGGAAAGCGCTCGTGTTGACCGAAATGTTTTCTGCAAGGGCTGTGAGGGCTGCAGAATCCACGGGAAGGGCCTTAGTGGATTGGCTCGCTTGTGCAGATCTAAAGTCGTCATCGGTGAATCGCTTTCCAAGCACCCACCCTGCAACAACGGTCATTTTGTTCTCTGTCAGTGTACCAGTTTTGTCTGAGCAGATGCTAGTCACGTTGCCCATGGTTTCACAAGCAGCAAGGACTCGGATGAGATTGTTGTCTTTTAGCATGCGTTTCGTCGAATACGACAGCGATATGGTGACAGCAAGCGGTAAACCCTCGGGAATGGCGACCACGATGATGGTGACGCCGATGAGAAACGTGTGCAGAATGTAGCTTGGCCATGAGTAGTCCTCTTTTTTCGATGCGGAGAGGGCATAGATAATGATCATAGCAGTCATAGTTGCGACCGAAAAGAACATCCCAACGTATCCAATTTGTTTGGCCATAGTCTCAAGCTTTTCCATCAGCGGTGTCGCCTTTTGTTCACGTACTAGCTTGGACTTGATCTTTCCCCACCGGCACTCACTGCCAACAGCAATAACCAGACATTCTCCTCGGCCACTTGCCACCAGACAACTCGATAGCAAGAATGGGTCCTTCGTGTTAGTCTTCTCCACATCGTCTGGCTCGCCCGTTAGACTGGATTCATTGCATTTGATATCGCTTCCGCGAATAAGCACAGCATCGGCCGGTACCTTGTCGCCTGTTTCTAAAATGATGACTTCGCCTACTGAAATGTCTTTGACTGGAACCTGGTCGGGCATGCCATTCCGAATCACTTTGACGAATGTGTCGTCGTTTTTTGCGCTCAGTGCGCGAAATTGCTTTTCTTTGGAATAGTTGTTGACAGCAGTCACGATAGCAACGAGGAACACTCCCATCAGAATTGCTACGCCTTCGCTCCACCCTGTTTCTGGATGCTCCATGTACCCCGTGACTAGTGATGCTACTGCTGCGATCATGAGAATAATGAGCGTCGTGTCCTGGAGGCTCTCGAAGAACAGACGGAATAAACTTTTCATGGGTGCGTCAGTAAACTCATTGCATCCAAACCGCTCTCTTCGAACTGCAAAACTCGTCTCGACCTCCGATTGTGGGAGTCCATGGTCCAGATTAACGCAAAGTAGTGTAGCGAGGGCCGAAACACCCCCGAGGCGGTTGAGTTCCTTCAGGTTCGCCTCAGTCATTTGGTCGTGGTTGAGCTCGCGCATCTCGTCCTTGGAGACCCCGTAGGGCGACGACGGCGCCACCTTGTTACCGCTACTGCCCATAGCTGCGGCGCCACTACTGGGCCGAGCTTTCCCGCCGGGACTCCCCGGCTGGATCGCAGTCAGCTCGGGCATCTCGTCGAGTCCAAGCTCAGGAGTTCTTTATGCTTAGGAAAGGTGATGAGTGGTGCAGGTCAAGTACACAGAGGAAGCCGGGAAGGGCTGATGAGCTGCGCTACCCCGCGCCCAGAGCTGCTGCCTGCAGTCGTTAGCACGATGAGTCTACACAGGCAGAGTCGACGCTTTGAGCTCGCGCTTGGGGCGTTTATATATACTTTTGGACCTTGGCGAGCAGCTAAACCTGTCTGGCGGCCTCCGAAACGGATCGAAACCCCAGATGCTGCACCCGTAGCGGTCTATTATCGGCCGCCGCATGTGGATCAGGATCGCATTGTCACCATGAAGGTCCAAAGCTGGTGACCACCTTGTTGATGATGTCGCTTCGTGTGCGAAGAGCTACACACACATGATTGGTAGAAAAAAAAATATTTATGTTAGTATATAAGCCAATGAACGATTGAGAATAGGCTGATTGCTGACGCTGATTGGGCATAAAAAAACGCGCTGATTTCGCATTGAACCTGCTTGATCGAGTCGGACGGATTGAGAGCATCGAAGCCACGATGCCGGTGTGTGCTGCGTGCTGCCGCACCAAAGGATTCAACAAGTACGAGTGTCTAGTGCTAGTGCTAGTGCTAGTGGCAAAGTATGTGGTGGTGCATTGCTGATTAATTTTGTTGTGTACTCGCTTAGGTTTCACAGCGAGCAGCGCAAGCGTGCGAGACCTGTGTGCAAGGAATGTTTTCGCGAGGGAAGGCAGCCCGTGGACCTGGCGGGGCCACCTGAGGAGATCCCGTACTAGTTGATGTAATATGTGAAGACAGCCAAAGGAAGCAAGCTCATGTGGATGCAAATCATGCTCAGGATTGTTGCGAGCGGAGACCATGGGGGACGCAAGGGGATGTCAGTGGAGGACTTTCAGCTGCTCAGTGTCATCGGGCAAGGGGCTTTCGGCAAAGTGTTGCTGGTGCGCCACAAAGCTGCTGGGAAGTTGCACGCCATGAAGGTTGTCGATTCGGGAATGTAGATTTTGTGTCGTTTTGATGCTAACTTTTTTTCATCTCAATGGCAGGTCATCAGCAAACAGTTCATCATTGACATGGACAGTGTGCACCACATGCGCACGGAGCGCGATGTCATGACCAAGGTAACGGGATTCACTGCTTGGAATCATTTTGGTGATGATTTGACATATCTGTGGCCAACAGGTCCGGCATCCGTTTGCGATCAACCTCACCTACGCATTCCAGACCGATGCCAAGGTGAAGATCGTTTGAGTCTTCTTCGAATGCACAGGCAAGTCGCTTATAGCCTTGCACTCGTAGGTGTACCTTGTGATGGACTATCAACCAGGCGGGGAACTATTTTCCTACCTTCGAGAACAAGGGACTTTCACCGAGGTAATCGTGCTCACTTGCTCCCTGTTGATGTCTTTGCTGACTTTGATACTCCAGGAAACGACACGCTTCTACTTGGCCGAAATGATTCTCGCCCTAGAGCACTTGCATTCACACGGAATCATTCATCGGTACGGCAAGTTTCAAGCAAACGTTTTCGCAATGCTACGACTCGCCGACACTAAAATTGTTGCCAAGTGACCTGAAACCTGAGAATGTGCTGATTTCGGCCGAGGGTCACGTAAAGCTCACGGACTTTGGACTTGCTAAAGAACATGTCGAGGTATCCACGGGTTGGTTGAAATAGTGGTGATGAAAACGAAGCTTATTACATCTATTTGTTCGTAGGATCAAAAGCTACTGACAGTTTGTGGAACCAAGGAATACATGGCGCCAGAAATGTTGCTTGGCAAAGGATATGATTCGGTACGTGCTCGCCCTGGCATGAATGGAGCTGTCCTCTACGCATTCACATCGATTGGCGTTTCTGCAGGCAGTTGACTGGTGGTCGTTGGGTGCGTTAGCCCATGAAATGCTTACTGGGCGTCCTCCTTTCAAGTCAAAGAATGGAGCCGAGCTGCAGAAGAAGATTCTCACCGCCAAGGTACATGATGTGAAATCGCCTGCTTTCTTCTCGCTCCACTGAAGTAAAATCCACCAAATAGCTTCAGCTGCCAAAATGGCTGTCCAGTGAAGCGCACTCGCTGCTCAAAAGCTTGCTAGAGCGAAATGTGAGCAAAAGACTGGGTGGTGGCAAGTCCACCATGTTTGTCGTGCGAGGAGTAAGTGCGCTCAAGTCCCATCCATTCTTCCGGGTACGTTTGCTTCGGTTTCATAATACATGTAGATGATGCGGATGCAGATCTCAGTACTTATGGACGTGGTGAAAAGAACGTGGACTGGAACGCCATGGAGATGCTGCAGGTTGTGCCCCCGATGCGTCCGACCGTGGCACACGAGGAAGACACAAGTAACTTTGATGTCAAGTTTACCAAGTTGCCGCCGTCGGACCTCGTTTGCGACGACATAGTTGATGACAACGACAACTCGCGCTTTCGCGGATTTTCATTCCATCGCTCGAGCCCTCGGGTGAGTGAGCTCATTGAGGTTCCTACCCTCGGCAGCCATCCATGACAATTTAGGTGAAGAAGAGCTCACAGAACAAGTTTCATTGCGTGAAATCTAAGAGTGCAACGCATTCCACTCAGACTCCATCTCTCAGCACTTCATGCCGCTTAGACCTCTTTCTTGTCCTCCATTTTGTTCGCAAGGTTGTCGATCGCGCGGAACTGGCGCGTCCAGCGCGCGTTGTACAGGAATGGACGCAGGTCGAAGCGGTTGTCGTCCGGCGAGTAATTCTCAGCGTGGTACGAGGGCGTCAGCGTTGTCATCTTATGACGGTTGATGGCGTAGTAAAAGAAGAAACGCTTGACCTTCTCCGCCACCGCTGATGGAGCAAGGTGGTCGCCCCAGAGGTGGGCAAGCTTGCGGAACATGCCGTACGGTCCGCAGCGGTCAATCTTGCGCAGACGACCAAACCAACCAAGCTCAGCGTAGGACATGCCCATGTCCTCCTCGTCCAGCTGAGAATGATCGGCGTCTTCTTCACTGTCGCCATTCGTTGGACGAAGTTCAGCCGTGGGCGGTGCCTCCTCCACCGTTCGTAGGGACGGGTAGTTGTACTTGACCGCTGCCCAACGCAGAAGCTTCTTGAGATCACCCTTTGAGACAGCACCAATCGGGTTGAGGTCACCACTGCTGCAGTCGTACTTGGTCATGTACCCTCGGAGTGCTTCATCGACATTGGCTGAGCTTAGGACAAGCAGGAAGCCCGTCTTGGAGCGCACCCAAGGCAGTAGCTGCGCAAGCAAGTACGCCATGACCATACGGAGACGCGCCTGGATGTTCTGGAGGGCCAAATCTTGCTGCAGTGTACCACCACGAGAGATGAACTGCGGGGTCTTGCCAGTCAGAAGCGTGAAGGTCTTGATGACAGCTTCCACCATGGTGTCCATGCCCATCTCGAGATGGTAGCAGCCAATCTCGCGGGCAAGTGATGCAGCTCGCTTCTTCGTAGCCGACGAACTGTTTTCCGTGCCCATGTACGTCGTGTGCAAAACATGGGACGCAAGTTGCTGAGGGGTCATGGGCTCATAGGGCTGCCCAGTGGTGCCAACGATGCGCTGGACGTCTTCGATCACTTGCTTGTCACCGGCATTGGCAGCTTCAACGACCAAGTGACACATCACGCCGACAATGCATGCGACAGACGACGAGTCGGCACCTCCAGAAAGCGGAAGGAAAAAGCCACCGCCGCCACCACTGCGGCGGAGGTAGTCCCACAACCAGCAGGCAGGACCAAGCGCGATCTCTTCCTCCGGAACGTGATAGTGCACCTCAATCGCAGGAGTCGGGTGGCGGAGCAAGGCGCCAGCCTCGTCCTCGTCGTGGCACAGACTAAACGGAACATGGACCAAAGGAATTGGCTGGGCAAGTGCACTCGCCTGCTCGCTGCGAGAGCTCACGGCACCACGGTAGGAGCGCACGTCATCGAGGTCAACCGTGGCCGTCACAACCTCGACATCCTTGACCGAGAACTGCGAGCCTTGGGCGACTACCTGTCCGTTGACAACAATCACAGCGCATCCGTCGTAGTACAGACGACCGCCGTCGCATCCCTGCTGGTTTGCATATAGGTAGACGCCTCCGCCCTTGGTGGTCGCGCCGCGGATGAGATCCATGCGCTGGTCAAGCTTGCGCAGCTGGTGGTGCGATCCGGATCCGTTGCCGACGATCTCCACACCTGCCAGACTGAGGTTGATGTGCGGGCTGTCGGGCGTGAAGAGCTCCTCGCAGGTCTCGGACGCGCACAGCGAGTCGAGCGTCGAGACGGCTCCGTGGCCAAATGGAACGTGGACGCAGCCTGTGATCTTCTGGATGGACGTGGGCAGCGTGCACTGCTCGAGCTGCTGTCCTGCCGGGCGGTTCGAGAGCTTCCAGGTCGTGAACCAGCGCGTCTCGCGGTAGTTCCCGTCGTCGGCGAGGAAGAGCTTGGGGCGGATGAGCAGGATCTTGCCGTCGAGGCAGTAGACGCGGCAGTTGTAGCGCACGCCCTTGTGCATGACGGGCATGCCGATGTCGCACAGGATGCCGTGGGTCGCGTCCCCCTTCAGGATCTCCTCGAGCGACTCCCAGCAGTGGAAAAACGTGTCCTGCTCCAGGAAATGGTCCTCGCAGCCGTACCCGCAGACCTCGAGCTCAGGCCCCACGCGGTAGCGAGCGCCAAGCGCCTTGGCCTCGCGGATCGACGCCAGGATTCGCGCCAGGTTCCCGTCGAAGTCCAGCGCCCACTGGTTCAGGTTGCATGTCGCCACGGTCACCAGCGAGCTCATGATGGCGTTGGCTTTTCTTGGCGGCTTGCTGTTGAGTCGAGTGAGTCGTCGGATCGCTGTCTGTGGGGAGCGACACTATATAGGAATATTTGATTTCCTCTATAAGAACACATGCGCGCACTGTCACATTGACATCATCAACGTGGTGGGATTTCCATCGGATCGCTAGAGTTTGGACTGCTGCGAGAATGGAAGAGGTTGAGGTATGATACCATTGCTTGGTAGGCACAGATAATCAGCTTTTTGGCGATGGCAATGTAACACCATCAAGATGCATTGTGCGTGCTTTGGTAGTTCGGATCGAAATTGGCTTGGAGATACTGTTGAGTTTTTGGTGGAGTGCCGAGCTTCTGATGGTCCTATCTATTATACGATGTACAACACGGAGTTTGCGTCGTAGATATGAAGCGCATCGACTTTTTGGTGACGTGTCGAACGCCCAAAAAGACGAGCTGTTGAGCCTTTCCTCACTGGAAGTCGGAGGCAGGTTCGTCGCCTCTTTTGTCTCCACGGTCTATGGCTGCCGTTGCAAACGATCTATCGGTGTTGCATTTTCGATCGCCAGATGTGCTCGGCGACGAGCTTTCCTGCGGGTGTCGAAAGCTCTGGTCGGTCGACTTTCCGTCGGCGGCGACAGCGAACCGTACACCCGACAGCTCGGTCTCGCATCGAACGCGGCGTAATATCAGAGCTGCTCGACCGTCTTGATGGGTAGAGCACCAAGGCACGAGCATCAAAGCTGCACACCTAGCAAGTGCCACTCACTGCCCACCCTCTCCGCTGTACCTCTTCAAGCCACTCTCCAACTAGCAAAATTCAAAAGAATCGAAAAAACAATTCGTTCTTTCTTTTTCCAACACATCCGTCCCTTTTTCAACGAATGATCGTCAGCCTCCCTCCTTTTTTCGCGTTTCCCATTGGTCATAAATAAGCTACATAAATAAACGAATGCCCCTTCGACGGTCAACAATCAGAAAAAAATCGTAACAAAACAAAAAAGCTGGTCGGGGTATATCGATACTGTATGCACAAAAAACGAAAAAGCCGACGGAACTGACTGGCTTTGCCCTTCCTGGTCCGAACTCCAGGACTCCCAGAAGCGCTTCGTCGCTGGAGCTAGTCGACACCTAGGGCGGACAGGACAGGCCAAGGCTACAGCTTCCATAGTGTCGAGTCCAAGTCCAAGCTTCTTAACGGCAGCATGAGCCAGGTGTGTACGCCGGCGTCGGCGCGCCAGACGTCGGCGGCCTCGGGCACGCAGGACGCGAGCGACTCAACGGGCTACTTCGGCCGACGACTTTTACTGTCAGGCAGCGACTCTGGCTCCTCCTCGGGCTCGATGGCAGCAATGGCATTAGAGCCCGAGTTTGCTGGCGCCGGAGCCATCCAGATGGCCGTGAACCTGCTCTCGATCCTCGGCTTCGCGCTCATCGTGGCGTCCTACTTCACGTTCCCGCCCGTGCGCAAGCAAATGTCGGCGTTGATCGTCTGGGTCTCGCTGCTCGGCATCGTCTTCCACGCGACCACGGCTGCTCAGGCCGGAGAGGACTACGGCACGTGCTGCAAGACGGCCTCGGTCGTCCAGCTCTCGCTGCTCTCGCACGAGCTCTACTTCTTCGCGCTCGCCTTCCACTTCTTCTACACGACCAAGTACCCGTTCCGGTCTTCAAGGTGGCTCACGCCCTTCTACCACGTCATCGTCTGGGTCATCTGCATCGCTATCACGGTCGTCGCCTCCAGGCTTGGTACGGGCAGCATCAGCTCCTACGGATACTGCTGGTACACGTTCGAGGGTGAGAAGGCCGAGGAGCTGCTGCTCGAGACGTTCTTCATCCCGGTCTGCACGGGCTACTGCGTCAGCATCGTCTGGTACATCGTCGCCACCAAACGCGTGCGGCTCACAGTCGACGCGAACCCAGAGACAGAAAAGGCGAGGACCAACTTGGACCTCGTCCGACTCTCGCTGTTTGGCAGCTTTGGGCTCTGGGCACTCGTCTCCATCCCCTACATTTTTCGCCATCAACGCATTGTTGAATCCAACTCGACAGCGGAGAAAACCCTGCGCTTCGCTGGACGTGTGCTGATTTCTCTCAAGGGCACAGGTTCAGCGCTTCTTTGGGGCAAGGCGATCGGTGCGCACCGAACTTTCAAGCTGTGGCGGGAGCGCAACTGGGACGACTACTTCAAAATTTACGACGCCACGTGGGTGTTGCGTCGCGAGATCCTTGACTTTGCCACGCGCGGGATCCAGCTGTCGGTCAATAGTGTCAAGCCTCCGCTGACAAGCACTGCCGGTGGCCCGCTGAGCGCGGACGCGATCCTCGGCGGGACCCAGGGGGTAGATTCTGTTTTCTCTTTTACGCAGCGATCGGGAATCTACCCATGGCAATTCCGGCTAGGTGCCACGTCCCAGTCGCCGAGCGTTGTTTCCTATGAGCTGCTGAGCGAAAACTGCGACCAGAAGGCGATCTTCCGAGACTTCGAGCCGGAAGCATTCAATGAGATCCGTCGAATGTCAGGGATTTCCCAAGATGCCTACGTGCAGTCATTCGCCGGGAAGACACGCGAACGATTCAGTGAAGGAAAGAGCGGGTCTTTCATGTACTACACTGGTGACCAGCTCTACATTCTCAAGACGTGCACGCCGGCAGAGCAGAAGTATTTACTGTATATCTTGCCGCAGTACATGGCGCACTTGAAGCGGAATCCTGATAGTTATCTATGCCGCTATGTTGGGTGCCACGAGTTGATCATGGAGCACCACTCGGTGCTGTTCATTGTGCTGACGAACATCTTGAACAATCCAAGCGTCAATATCGACGAGCTGTACGATCTGAAGGGCTCCTGGGTTGGACGCTACCGAGTGATTGCTCGCAACGGGACTCAGCGTGTGTGTATGTATTGCGGTCACGATTTCGTGGTCGGAATGTCAAAAGAAGTCTGCGCTCAAAACCCCTTGATGGGGCACGGCCACGCGGAATTCGTGGTGGGAAAAGATTTAAATTGGAACAGCCGGCGTCTTGGGCTTCCACTGGACTTGGCAGACCGCCTTGGCAGCCAGCTGTACGCTGACACGGAATTTCTTCAGCGAATGAATTCCATGGATTACAGTTTGGTGATTGGCCTTAGCCGAACGAAGACGTTCAACGCATCGAGTGGAGCAGGAGCGTACGCAATTTTGTCTCGGTCAATGCGGATGGAGCCGTCCGGCGCGGCACAGAATGGAAGCGGGAATGGTGGAGCTGCTAGCTCGCGTAGCTACACTCTTGCTGGGATTGGTGCCGCTGATACGAGTAGCGACGAGTCATCGTATGTCCAAGCGATGAGTCCTCAAGGGTTTACTCACAGTGGTGGTGGCAGTTCCAAGAGTGCTCGATCTTTTCCTGCTGATGGTACTGTGGTCAACATGGGAATCATCGATATTTTGACGCCGTGGTCATTCCGAAAGAGCATCGAGCATTGGCTTCGTGTGAACATTCAGTGCCGCGATGCTGATGGAGTCTCGTGCGTGAAGCCGACAGTGTACGCCGAGCGATTCCGCCACAAGGTCATCGACACGGTCGTGTTCGGTCGCCACTTTGGTCGATCACAACGGCCCGACCACTTTGGAAAGCACGGGGAGTTTATCAGTGTCGACTTTACTGGCATCTCGGTGCCAGTATGAACGAAGAGAGAAAGACAGACGAGGAGACATACGAGATCGCAAACCGACTCGATATATTACTCAAGGCTTCCAAAAGCTCGACGAGCATTGTCTGGCATTACTGCAGGCTGATGCAGTAGACAGTCAGGATGCAAGTCATGGTGGCGTTCTCCCACCGGATGACAACGCTTCCTGTGATTTGCCCAAGCCCCAATCGATGCTAGTTAGTGTCGATCCTCTTCCGAGCCCCGCTACCACCACATCGCACCGTCGCGCTCGGCATCCCAGAAGCAAGCGGAGTTGGTGTGGAATCCAGCGTTGCGCTTCTGCAGAATAGTGCAATTGACTGTCGGTGTAGCGTAGCGTAGTGTGTGAACCTATTTATCCCGTGAAGAAGGAATGCTAATGTGTGCAAAAACCCCAACCGATAAACTTGAAGCCTGCGTTGCCATTAGCCACGCCCTTGAGCTGCTTGAGGCACTGCGTCGACATCTCGCTCGTCCACTGGTGCACGTCCGCCGCGTGGTACGAGTGTCCGCCCAGCACCACCTCAGGCACCTACAGCAATAGCAAAACCCCAAGCATTATCAACGCTGTAAGCTTTAAGTTCATCACACCACAGGATTTCCCCCAAAAATGGCACCTCATGCGCGAGCTTCTTGACCTCGTCCTGGATCTTGCTGAACTCGTACTGGAGCAGCAAATACACGGGCGTTAGTACTGCTTTATCAATAATAAAAGAGCGCGCAGCTCGGCGCTCGATTGGCCCCAAGCGCGACGCACCGCCGCGTTCTCCATCGTGCGTCGCCGCTTGTGCTGCCGCTCAGCAGAACTCAAGCTCCCGCTCATAAGGCTTTTCCCCTTTAAGTTCGAATTTACCCTCATTAAGTGCGCAAAAGCGAAATCATAAAGCGGCAATACCGCACCTAACGAGGAATCCTTCATTTTGCACCACCAAGAGCGAGAAAGGCGCCCCCATGACGGCGACGCCGGGGATGCCGCCGGCGCCTGGCACGCCTGCACGCCTGCCGAGCGACGGTGGGTGGGCATTAACAGCGTGGGATCAGCGCCGAGAGCGAGCGGGCGGGCTTAGGTTCGCACAGGACGTGGCGGCGACGGGTTGTTCCCCTGGAGACGCAAGGGAAGCTGGAGGTGATGACGATGACGCGGCGCTGAGCTCGCCAGCCATCGTGCCCTGGCGCATGCGGGAGCGGATGAAGACCATGGACGTGGCGCTAGTGATGTGCCTGAATATTGGAACCGACCCGCCCGATGTGGTCAAGGCTTCTCCATGTGCTCGCAAGGAATGCTGGGTGGATCCGTTCTCCATGCCGGCGCAGAAGGCCATCGAGACGATTGGCAAAACGCTGCAGTCGCAGTACGAGCGCTGGCAGGCGCGCGCGCGGTATAGGCAGAGCCTCGACCCGACGGTGGACGAGGTCAAGCAGCTCTGCGTGTCGATGCGGCGGCTGGCCAAGCACGACCGCGTCCTCTTCCACTACAACGGCCACGGCGTGCCGCGGCCGACGCAGAACGGCGAGATTTGGGTCTTCAACAAGAGCTACACGCAGTACATCCCGCTGCTGGTGTACGACCTGCAGTCCTGGGTCGGCACGCCCTCGATCTATGTGTTTGACTGCTCTGCCGCCGGCGTGCTTCTGAGCCACTTTACGAGCACAACAGCGCCGCCTCCGCCGTCGCACTCTGGACATGGATCGCATCACCAGAGTTCAATGTCGTCGTCGGCGAATGAGGCTATTGTGATGGCGGCATGTGGTGCAAACGAGTTGCTGCCGACGAATCCTGAGCTGTGCGCCGACGTATTCACGGCTTGTTTGACAACTCCTATCACAGTCGCTTTACGGTGGTTTATCGCCCAAAATGAGCTTTCGATGGGGCATGTTGATCCTAGCTTCATTGACCGAATCCCGGGCAAGCTCACGGACCGTAAAACGCTATTGGGCGAACTAAACTGGATTTTCACTGCGGTTACCGACACGATTGCGTGGAATATGCTCCCTCGCGAGCTCTTTCAGAAGCTGTTTCGCCAGGATTTATTGGTGGCGTCTCTTTTCCGGAACTTTTTACTTGCCGAGAGGATCATGAAATCAGAGGGCTGTGCTCCATGCTCACTGCCAGCATTGCCGCCGACCAACCACCACCCGCTTTGGCGGTCATGGGATCTCGCTGCAGAGGTTTGTATCAACCAGCTCTTCAAGATGCAAAGCCCGCACCCGTCGGCGCCCCTGGCTGACACCAGTTTTCAACCATCGCGATTTTTCGCTGAACAATTGACTGCCTTCGAAGTATGGCTAGAGTTCGGGTCGTCGGCGAAGCCGCCGCCACAGCAGTTGCCGATGGTGCTGCAGGTCTTGCTATCTCAGGTTCATCGATTACGTGCTCTCGTGTTGCTGAAGAAGTTTCTGGATTTGGGGCCGTGGGCCGTAAATTTGGCACTATCGGTTGGAATCTTCCCATACGTTCTCAAGCTGCTGCAGTCTCCCGCGACTGAGCTTCGTCAAGTTCTTGTGTTTATCTGGACCAAGATCCTTGCGCTTGATGCATCATGCCAAGTTGATCTCGTCAAGGATGATGGTCATTCATACTTCATCACACATCTTGCCGCTGGACTCCAAACAGCTGCAGGCGGCTTCAATTTAAACAGTCGGGGACAACACCACGCACCCCCTCAGCTTCCCCCGTCTGCAACGTCGAGCCAGCAAAAAGTGATGGCAGCATTCGTACTCACTGTAATTTGCAACAACTATCAGCCTGGGCAGAAGGGGTGCCTCTCGCAGTATCTTCACAAAATCTGCTCGAGTTTGCTTACTGACCGGGACGAAGAAGTCCGCAAGTGGATGTGCTTGTGCATGGCAAAGCTGTTCGAAAACTTTGACGATGCCAAGCGGGTCGCTATCAATGATAACGTTCCACAATTGTTATATGAGCTCCTTCAGGATGACGATCCACAAGTACGGGCGGCTGCCGTGTATACTTTGGGGGCCATTGTCGGGTTCCAAATAGATACCAGCACTGGCGTCGGCGGAGTCAACATGAGTATGTTAGATGAGTTCTGTTCTCAGCGGGCCCACGACGATATTTCGATTGCAACTGAACTTCTTCGTGGATGCCGCGATGGCTCTCCGTTGGTGCGACGTGAAAGCGTACTAGCGCTCTCAAACGTGATCATTCATAGTTACCACTTGCCGCGCTTTGAAGCGGTTGCACGCCAGTTCACTGGCTCAGCTGCTCGAAGACGTAGCTTGTTGTCGTCGAACCCACAAGTGGATACACGTGTTCCTACCGAGCGCTTCCGAAGCGGAAGCTATGATGGAAGACCTGCTCCTACCAGCGAAGACGGTGCTAGTGTTGCCAGCGAAGAAGCTGCCATAGGGCTTGATATTAGCGGCGAAGACGGCCTGAATGACTCAATAGGGGAGGATGCTGCCTACTATGTTCAAATTTGGGAAGTGTTGAAGGATATGCAAGCCCGTGACCCATTTCCAAAAGTTGTTGGTGCGGTCAAAGCAGTTGTCGGGTATGTCAATGGCCGTGTACTGGAAGCAGATCAAGTGGAGCGCCTCCGTGCAACAGAGTCTTCGCAACAAGCACCGGGAGAGAGTGGTGGAAATAATGAAGGTACTGGTGCTGCTGAGCAACGCACAGGAGCCGGAACCCACCCAAGTATTCTCCGCGAAGCATCAGTGCCCGATTTACCAGGACATTCATCAGCCCAAGGGGGTCACCATGCTGGGCATTCTGCAGACCGAGTCAGTGCCAGCGGCAATCCTAATTTGATGCGTCGCGGCACGGACCTAACTTACGGTCAACCGTCGACGGATGGACGCGACCCAAGGTTACAAGCTCAAGGACCACCAGCTCATGCTGACTCAAACTCACGAGGTATGCGCTCAGCGGTGTCGGTCGGAAATTTCCGTCAGTACCAGTCAGACCAACAACGGCAGCAATACCAATCAAATGGCGACAATCTCTCCGCTCAATACTCTCGTGTTGGCGGTTATGATCGAATGCCAGGCTACTCGGCATCGAATGGAGGTGCCAGGGGTTTACCAACATCCGGGCACCATCAAGGACCTGAAGGGCAAGGAATGAATCGGTATCGATCTGCTCGGGATGCTCAGCAGTATGGGCGAATGCCTTCAGGTGGCGGCAGCGCGCAGTATGACTATGGCGCACCCACACCAGTACCTGTTATTCAAATGCGCCACACCAGAAAAGAAGATTTCCCACCAGTGCTACTGTCGAATTGTTATGATCGACACAAGGCGCAGTTCAACTATCCTATTCTGGACACCGTGAGCGAGGATGATGATCCGTTGAGCGAGCTTGGTGCAGAGAAATGGGATCGCTCTCGTCGATACGAGCGCATTCGACAGGCTGCCGCCAAATTCGCCCCAGGATTCACAGCTTCCAAATCCGGAGGTACGAATGGCGCACCGACAGATCCGCGCACGCTACCGATGATGTCCGATCCTGGCAGCTATGATGATCCAATTGGGTCTTTTTCAATGCCGGGGTACGATCCGCTACTCTACCCTTCAGCTGGTGGCGGTCAGTCAATAAGTACCCGAGAGGAAGTGAAACATTTCTCGATGAACCTCCGACAGCGAGCTGTGATCAACAATGACGCAGAAATGACGTCGCTATTGCTTTTCCACCCCTACGAATCTATGCTTATTGTCGCGGATGACAAGGACCAACTTGTGGTTTTCCAAGTGGATGAGACAGAGAAAAAACTGTTGAGCTTTGGCAACAAAAATCCACCGGGGTACGTTTTCGTGCTTCTAACCTTCTCTAGTGTTCTTGTGAGGGCTAACGGTGCTTCTGTTTGTAGATCACGACTAACGTCGCTTACATGGCTAAACGAGTCGGAAGAGAGTTTGCTGACATGTGGCTCAGACGACGGTGTGGTAAAAATTTACCATGGTCTTCATAACCCGGCTCGAGTGCGTGCGAATCGTCCTCCACGACTCGCTACGTCGTTTGTGGCTGTTCCTGACCTTGTCCCAGGCACTCGCGGCTCGGGCTTGGTTATGAGTTGGCAGCAAAGCTCGTCATTACTGCTCGCAGGTGGCAACTCTGGGGTATTGCGAGGGTGGAATTTGCGGTATGAAATGTGCTCTCTCAAGCTGGCGACCCAGACAGACTCGTGTATTACATCGATCGCGAGCGACGAAAGTGCCTTGAATACTGTTGTTGCCGGCTTTGGAGACGGCACTTTGCGCGTTTTCGACATTCGCAGTCGCCCTGAGTCGGCCGTTCGCTCAACTATGAGGGAACACTCATCGTGGATCGTGCAAACCCATATTTACAACAACGCACGGCATGAGCTGCTGACAGGATCGGTGTCTGGTGAGCTTAAATTCTGGGATTTGAGATACCCGAAGACAAGTACGCGAGCTCTAGAGGCCCATCGATCTCCAATGACAGCATTGGCAGTGCACGACTACGCGCCAGTTTTTGCAAGGTGCGGGAAACTGGAATTTGTTTGGTCATGGATGCTTTTTACTGATGCCTATTCGTTTTCTCTTCAACAGTGGCTCGCACAATCAATTCATCAAAGTCTTCCGCAGTGACGGCGAGCAGCTCGCGCTTATCCGGTATCATGAAGGCTTTCTCGGCGAGCGCATTGGACCAGTATCTTGCCTCGCTTTCCATCCTCATAGGATGCTGTTGGCGGCTGGTGCTACTGATTCCGTTGTTGCCGTATACTCGGCTGATAGATAAGTGAGTTATTTCCACAATGAATTCGCAATGAAATGAAGAAACTGTGTTGGAAGAACTGCAAACTATGGATTGATTAGGAAAGTACCAGACTTTGTCTGTCCAACGCCAACGAAGAGGAGCAACCCTGCTTAGCGACACCGCCTTAAGGAAAGGTAGGCACCTCCGCGTCAGTGAACCGGTCGCGGTCGTGCTTGGCAGTGAAGTCCGTGCCAGGGCCAACAGGCACAACTCCAAATGCGTTGAGGTGCGTGTGCGATCCGTAGTAGTGGAGCTTGATGTGCTGCATGTTGACCGTGCCGGTCACAGGCGGGAACTGGTAGATCTCGCGCGTGTACTGGTGGAAGGTGCACAGATGTCAGCCACGTGCATCTCAAGAAAAAATATAGACCCACGTACGTTGGACAGGTTCGGGTAGTCCTTGATCATGCGCTTGTTCGTCTTGAAGTGCACAAAGTACACCTCATCAAAACGGACAAGCGTCGTGAACAGCCGCAGGTCCGCCTCCGTAAATTTGTTGCCCACCAGGAACCTGCGCACCACAATCCGTCAGCGATTTACTCATACAAACCTGAAAAACCAAAGCAAACTCACCGCTGCTTGGAGAGGATAGCCTCGACGCGATCCAGAGCGTTGAACAGGTTGGCCACGGCCTCGTCGTAAGCACCCTGCGACGAGCAGAAGCCGCACTTGTAGACGCCGTTGTTGATGTCGTTGTAGACCCACTCGTTGATGGCGTCGATCTCGGCGCGCAGTTCCTGCGGGTACAGGTCGATCTTGGACGGGACGATGCCCTCGAAGGCCGTGTTGAGCATGCGCACGATGTCGGCCGACTCGTTCGAGACGATCGTCTTCTTCTGCGTGTCCCACAGCACGGGCACCGTGTAGCGCGTGTTGCCCTCAGAGCAGAGCTCGTACAGGTCCCGCACGTACTTGGTGTTGTTGATCGTGTCGGGGATCGCGCCCTCGGACGAGTAGGCACCGAGACCCGAAGGTCCTGGGAGCGACGGCGTCGTGGCCGGGTCCGCGAACGCCCAGCTCATGTGCGTGTCGTTGGGGTCATTTGGGCGTGTGCGCTGGAACACGGGGTGCACGATTGAGACGCCGATGATGTCCTGCAGGCCCTTGAGGTGCACCGTGGCCAGCGTGCGGTGGGCCCACGGACACGCGAGCGAGATGTACAGGTGGTAGCGGTTGGCCTCGGCCGGGAACGGAGCGTTCGGGTCGGCCTCGATCCAGTTGCGGAACTTGCTCGTGTCCCGCACGAACGTGCCCTTCTCGGACGTCGCCCACGTGCTCTTGGTCGTCATGGCGCGGCGGTGCAGCAGTCGGAACGTGGTGCTTGGGCTTCTTGTTGAGCTTCTTGGAGCTTCTTGGAGCTTGAAGCTTGGAGCTCTGCTCGGCGCTTGGCAAATCGAGGAATGGCAGTGACTTTCGAAGAGCTCCTCGGGATATGATCCTTTTACTATGGATTACCGTTGACTGTGTTTCGCTAATCCAAGCGGCATGAGTGGCGAAAATGGCGCGTTATGATTGGGCATTTATCATCCACTTAGTAAAAGCAAGTCAATACGATATCGGCGTGTCGCCGTCATTGGCAAAAGTCAACGTAGTTGATGACGGCAATACAAACCTCCATACGAAATCATAACCTGCCGTATAGCATAATGTAGTCTGTTCAACAGGCTGTTGGTTACCTTGTGTCAAAGGGGAAAGAGCAACTATCATCAAGCTGGAGCCCTCCAGCTGTCTGCGTGTGCCTGCGTGCCTTGAAGCTCTGGGTGTCTCCAGCTCCGGAATCTTCGGCTCGTTATGGCGCTAAGCAGCAACTCAAGCGGCAGCGGTGGCGGCGGCGGCTCGTGGTGGAAGCCTCCAGGCGCGCTGGACGCGGACGCAGAGCTCTCGCGCCTGTCTTTCCTATCGACAACGTCGGCTTTGGCGCCTTCCGGGCGAAGGAGGAGCAGCGCGGCGGCCAGGGCGACGAAATTGGGCGCGGCAGTGGACCAATACCTAGTGACGCCCACGCTCGAGTCGGCTGGAAGGCTGCTGCACGTCGCACGCAAGCCCAGCGTGGCCATGCGCTTCTTCTCGACGCACCACTCGTTGCTGACGCTGCAGCTGCTCGACACGCTGGCGGAGCACATTTTGTCGATTTCTCCGCTTCAACTACCGTCGCAGGCAACGCCAGCTGCGGTGGAGAAGGAGGAGGCCGCGGTCGCAGCTACGCAGCAGAACGTGGAGGCGGATTCCACTCTCGCGCCGCTGCTCGAGCTTGTGTTCCTGTTCTCTCGGCGCACGACGATCGGCTACCCTTCCCATGCTTTGAACAAACTCTTGCAGTGGCTCACGATTAACATATCCGCGGCGGCGCTCCAGTCGAATGGCGAAGGGTCTTCCATGCTCAAGCTGCAGCTCGTGGTCATGGCCGAGATGATCAAGTCTAGCTCCGGCGTGCAAATCTTTGTCAAGGAGATGAAAAAGATCAAGGACTTCTACCGCGCGCTGACAATTTTGCTGAATGGAACCGAGGATACGGAGCTGTTGGTGTTCAGCATGACCATTTTGGCAAGGCTTGTGCTATCAGACTCTCTTGGAAACAAGCTCTTCAGTGCGAAGAATGTCAACCAAGCGTTTGAGCTTGTATTCTCGGTGTTGGATGGTTCGTGGCACGGTAGCGATGATACCTATAGCTCTGAGTCGGTTTTGGTGCGGCCGGGGCTACTGCAACACATGGGTGTTGACCTATTATGCGACTTGGCAGACCGCAGCGACGTCCTCGAATTGCTTGAAAAGCATAACAAGGTACAACACTTGCTGGAGAATTTCGTCTTAGCTGTCAATTTGAACGCGAGTGCGGAGCAAATCGAAGTCGCTGTCCATTTTGTGACGCGTGTGCTAGCGCTTGGGCATCATTTCCAGAAACTTGTGGTCAAGATTTTGTCCGATTTTGATATTTTGTATCGGGTAATGCAGACTACGCTGCATCCGTCTCGGCTTATCGCGATAACTTCCATTCAGCTTGTTTTGAAGGTGGTAGGTGATGATATCCGTCCAATGAAAAGTGTGTTTCACGACTCCTCCGAAGTGCAGAGGTTGACTCCCGTCATTTCTGGCATGTTCCGCTGTATCATCGACGTGATTGAGTTAGTGCAAAAGCGCGAAGGCAACGAAGAGCTCTGCGCGTCGGAGCAGTATTTGCATAGCATGGAAGGATGCCAGCTTCTTGCAAAGCTCTGCGAGTTTCCAACGTTCCGTGCATTATGTGTGCAAAACATCAGTTTGAACCAGGTAATAACATATCGCAATCGCTATGCAAAGGAATTTGACCAACTCACTTGTCCATGTCGGGCAGAGTGCATCGCTGATACAAGCAGAGTCAGCGCTGATTGCCTCCATCGAGCCTCAGGAGCTTGCTTGTTTCCACCCACGTTTGTCACTTAGTCTGGTGGTGCGTTGATTACTTTGATCTCACAATACTTTATGGACATTAGTGCTCATCGTTATATTGTTCTTAGGCTCTGTTGTCGACTTTCCTCATCGAAGACAGCATGAATGACAAGTTGAAGCGCACTTTGAACCAGTTTCTCCAGTCATCAGAGGTTTCGACTGTTCTTAGTGCCGGACTATTTAACAGCAGTGACAAGGAAGTGGTCGTTGACATGCTACTTTTGATCGACTTGTGCGTTTCAAGCTCAGCCAACAAGCGCTTCAATGCATATAGTCTTGCCGAAGGCATTATCAACTATGGCCAGAGGCTAAGCGAGACCACCGACAAATTGGAGTCTAAAATCTTTAGTCTCGAGGCATTGTCTGGGTCGACCTCGAAGATGATTGATAAACTCCAAGCTGAAGTCCAGAAGCTTATCCATGTGCAAGATGAGCTACGTACGCAGCATGACCATGAAATGAAAGAGCTGGGAGCCAAATTTGGCGAACAGATGCGTCAGAGAGAGGAAACAAATGCTCGAAATCGGGAATTATATGAAGCTAAAATTCGCGAATTGAATCTTCAGTGTGAGAATATGGCGCAACATATGAACAAGAAAATGACCGCGTTGCAGCAGCGCGATCAATTACTGCAAGACAATCGAACAAAGCGCGCGGTCGTTGAGGATGAAAATGTCGAGCTCAAGCGCAAGGTGCAAGTGCTGGAGATCCGTATTGAGGAGGTTGCGCAGTCACACTCTATTGCGACAGAGGAAACGAAAATCCGTGAAAGAGAACTCAGTGCACTCCGAGATGAAATGGCTACTGTGTCTGGTGACTATGCAACAAAGAGAGAGGAACTCGCCCGGGTGTTAGAGGATAACAAGGCATTAGAAGAGCAACTCAAAGAGCAGCAATTCGCAAACGAGAACACGTACAAGGAACTCGTCCTACTTTCAAAAGCCCATAAGGTGGTTGCCGATGAAAGGAAAGTGCTGGAGCAAGAAGTCGACTCTTTGCGGGACGAGCTGGCAGGTGCTGAGTCGCTAAATCGGTCGATTCAGTCCCGGCTACAAGAGAAGAAAGAGCTCGTGGAGAAGCTTGAGAAGAGGGTACGACTAGCACAGACTAGATAGCGTCAAGCTTGATTACTAACTTGCTCATTACAGATTTCCTATTTAGAGGATGCAGCTGGTCAAAATGAAGTAGCTATCGAGGAGGAGCGGGAGAAGCGGCGTTCAGTTATTCGTGACTTGGATGATCTTCGCAAGGCACACCGAAAATTGGAAAGTGAGATTGGCATGTTTGAAATCCGAGCCGCGGAGCAACGACTCGCGCTCGATGCCAAAGATGAGCAGTTGCACAAAAGTGAAGACGAGATTCGTCACTTGGTGAGTGCCAACCTTGATGGAGTGATACTTCAACTGAGTCCCTAACTTTGAAATCAATGCCAGACAAACGAGGTAGGCAAGCAGGTGAAGCTGCAAGCTCTCATCCACCAGCTCAGTTCCGGAGGGGCCATGAGTGCAAGTGCAGCATCTTCTTTTCTCGCGCGCGACAGCTAAAGATCTATAACGTCGAAATAGTTGAAGTGAGCAAATCAAACTACTGTATATAAGAAATTAGCAAGGTTCCTGGCGCGGAGAGTAGCCTTCGCCTTCGTGTCTTTCCTCAGGCAAGGCCCAAGACGCCGAGACCAATTCGCTTAGGTCCTCTATCAACTCTTTCACTTGAGTTTAACGACGGCCTCCTCCACGGCCACCGCGGCCACCAAAGCGGCGACCACCACCACGACCACCTCCACGGCCACCCTGCTGCGTCTTGTTGGTACGGGCTTGCTTGAAGCGGTTGACACGCGCGTCATGGGCATCCTGCCAGAACTTCTTCTCCGCTTCGCCGTCAACCAGACGCGCTTGCGAGATCAGGGTACCGTTCACATCCAGTCCACCCTCGGCCGTAAACAGCCCAACAACCTCCTTTGCGAGCTCAGCGTTCGTGACACGCAGGTAGCCGCTCTTGTCACCAATCTGGTACTTGATGAAAGCGACACCCTGGCCGTCAGCGGCCTTCTCGCCAAGCTTCTCGTTCACCGTGTTCTTGATATCGTCGCGAGAGATCTCGGCCTCGACGCCGTCGAACTCGACAATCAGTCCCTGCTCGTACTTGATGGCGACCTGGAGCTTCTCGCTGGGCTCAAGAAAGTGGAAGTCAACCTTCTGTCCACCGAGCTCGGCATCCGGGAGCGCCTGCAGCTTCTCAAACAGGGCCGTAGCAGCAGCAGGGTCGTTCAGCACGAAGCGAGCGCGGTCAAGGCCTTCATACTCGATGAACGGCGAGCGCGCATCAGCGTCCATGACAGACGCAATCAGCTTCTTGATGTCATCCATCCGCGTGCGGCTGCCGATGTTGGAGATATGGATGGCCTTGCCCTCGTTGTCGCGCTTGCGCTTGTTGTCGCGCGGGGCCTCGTCCTTGTCCTTCTCGCTGCGCGGGCGGGCAGCAATGGCGGCGGCGTCCGTCACAAGCTCAAACGAGAGCTTCGACTCGTCAATGATCACAGGCACGTCGTTCGAGAGCTTCGCGAGCACTTCCTCGGCGAACGCGACCTGGGAGAAGAGGAGGTACAGCTCCTTGGTCTCGGCCACGTACTTGACACGCGCACGGAGGCGGGACTCCTCACTCCACACAGGCAGCAGCTCGTCGTAGAAGAATCCAATGGGCTTCTCGGGAACGTCCTTGGCCACCAGCATAGCCGACACAGCCTTCTCAAACTCAATGCGGTCGGCGACGGGGAGCTTCTCAAAGTCGCGCAGCACCATGGCGCGCGGCTTGTGCTCGAGCACCATGACACCTTCAATGCCCTCCAGCACGCGCTTGAGCTCCTCGGTCGTCTTGAACTCAACGCTGACGACGCCCGTGAAGCGCTTGCGGTAGCTCCGGCGCTGGATGTAGAGCAGGTCAACCTTGAGCGGCTCGAAGGCGGCCTTGATCTCGTCGATCATGGGCATGGTGCTGCCCAGACCGGCGAGCACGAGCGTGCGGTCGGCCGCGTCGTCCGTTTCGGGCAGCGCGTGCTTGCGGCGCAGCGCGTCCTTGGGCTCGTTGAGCTCGACGACGTCCGAGTCAGCGACGGCGGCCTGCAGCACGGCGCCGTCGACCGTGAGAGCCGCGAGCTTCTTGAAGGTGAAGAGCACCTTGAAAGGAACAAAGCCGCCCTCATGCTTCTTGGTCTCCTCCTGCAGGAACCGGTCGCGGCGAAAATTGCTGTCCGAGAAGTAGAACTCGACCTGCTTCTTGATCTGCTCGTCCAGAGACGTCGACATGGTGCTGGAGCTGGAGCTAGAGCTTGAGAGCTTGAGCGCTTGAGAGCTTAAGTGCTTGATGGAGCCGTAGTGGAGACGGCGAATGGACTGGAGCGACACCAGATCGATTTTTGAACGACTGGTTTCCAGGCGGTTGGTCTGATTGGTTGGAAAATTGAGGTTTTATCCAATCAATGTATGATAAAATCATTTTTTGATCGTTTTCATTGGGTGAAAATATTTGGCTATTTTTTCTACGGTAGGCTGCAAAAATCAACAAAAGTCTATCGTGGATGGCTACACCTTTAGGCCTGATTGGCCACGACCTCGACGACCATGAACAGGATCGCGGCGTTCGGGACCACGCGCATGAGGTGGGCGGGCATGCCGCCATACAGGCCGCGACGGCCTTCTTCCTTGTAGATGGTCACCAGCGACTGGATCATGGAGCGGTACTTGAGGTCCTTGGAGCCGACCGGCGCTCGCTGGTCGCGCATACGAGTTCGAACCACCTGCGTGCAATTGGAATTGGTGAGATCTAGTTGTCAGCCAGTTAATAGTGATTGCAAGCGCACCTCGTGGGGATATGTCAGGGCCGACGCGAGCAGTTTGCATGCTCCAGCTGTGAGGAAGTACTTGGTATTGCTCGGCTCCTCAATCAGCGTCTTGGCCTCTTCGTACAGCGCGAACTGCACGGCGCTCTCGGTGATGCCCCAGTAGGACGCCGTCAGGCCGCGGAAGAATGCGCGCGGGCCCTCCTTCTTGTACATGTCCATTGCGACGTGGCGCACGCTGGAAAACTGCGGCACACGTTTCGCTCCAGATGCGACCGATGCTCCCGCATTCGCGAGCCCGAGCGACAGCGTGGCCTCGCGCGCTGATACGACGGCTGCGTGGGCCGGCATAAGCTGCAGCCGCGTCTTGACGACCCAGATCGGGCAGCATAGCGTTGCAGAGATGGACCCGGCGCCCGCCGCCGACAAAAAGTTGTACAGCCGGCCCTGGAAGCCATGGTCCGAGAAGTTCTTCTTGATGCTCGAGTACGCGCCAAAGTACATGGCGCGCGCCGGCATGACGCCAATCAGCGTCGGCGTGATCCCGCGCCACAGTCCAAACACCGACTCTGTCAATAATATCAATGTTAGCATCCGATAACCAACAGCATGCCATTGAGCAAAACCCCATACCTGACTTCATGATGGAGCGCATGACGCCGAACGTCGTGTTGGTGGCGAAAGACCCGCTGCATTGCCATAATACCATACCAATCAGCCCATACAACCTCCATACTATACCAGTAAAAGGACCACACCTGCCGCCTCGGATCTGCAGCCGCGTCTTGACGACTTCGAGCGGCGACGTGAGCAGCGCGGCCATCATGCCGCCCACGGCGCCGCCCACGAAGTGCCGGTACGAGTACGCGGCCGCGTCGGGCACTCGCGCGCTGGTGGCTGCAGCCGCAGTCGGTGGCTCGACAGTCGCCGCTGCCGTTGTCGCTGGCTCGGCCATAGTCATCGCAGGCGGCAGTTCCGAGCCCGGCGGCGTCATGGAGACGTTCGTCGACCAACTTGGTTCGCTGCGGAGCTCCCGGCGAAAATCAGAGTGGCCATTCCACCAAAGTATTCGTTTGCAGTTGTTATCTATATAAATCATGTGTACTAACGAGGAATGTAGTAGATGCTTCTGTTGGGTGAAAGGATCGCGTTATGGAGGTTTTGAACCTTTAAAACGTGATGTTGATATCGTAATATACAGGTGTCAGTGAATTATAAAGGTCGATTTTTTTGCCGCCCAAAATTGGTGCATACAAACGACATGGAGACGCCGCCGCGGTCGCCGGCGCCGATGGCCGCGTACCTGCGGCGCTACGAGCTGCAGCAGCGCGAGCGGCGGCTCGAGCGGCAGCTGCGACGTGTGGATCAGCCCGAGGCGGTGGCGCAGGACCTGTCCGGCTTTCTGTCCGATCACCAGCAGGAGGAAGGCGGAGCGGGCCGGTACGAAGACGCACTTTCGACCGGACAGCTAGTTGAGGACGAGCAGCGAGGTGGAGACGACGAGTTCGCGTTTGCTGAGCTCCATGGAGGATCGCTGGGTGAGCAGCAGCACCAGCAAGAGGATGAGGACGATGAGGAGTTTGTGGACGCGGGTGCGGAGCTTTTCTTGAATTGAACATGATAGGACAGAAGTGCTGACTTGACGAGTGGAAATGGTTGACTTTAACAGCGACGTTCTTGGCGAGGGATGACCGAGACAGCTTCTTACAAGACGAAGATGTGACCGAGTGGAAGAGCGAGCACGGGAGCGGCCGCCCGAGCGACTTTTTCCAGCGCAAGTCACGCAGCCTCGAGCGCGTCGACTTTGCCTTGAACGAGTATGAAGACGTCAAGGTGTGTTGGCACGCTGTGGAGGGGCCACTAATGCTGGATGTAAGCTAATGAACTATGGGATTGTAGCCTTCAAACCCTCCGGTCAACAAGTACGACGAGCCTCCTACGTTGCACCTTGATGGCGACCCGCACGGCAAGGGAAGAGACGGCGGGAAGATTTCTCCACGGGGTGTCGATGCACTGCTGTCGGAATCGGTAAGGTTTTTTTGCAAGATGAAATTGCGTTTGACTCGGACTGACTGATATTATGAGCAGCAAGCAACAGCTGTGTCATCGAGCAACGACATCCACTTTGATTCGACAAGATTGGCTTACACCCCGAATTCACTGAAATATCTTCAGGTTGGTAGATGCATGCTTTTTCCGACGTGCTTATGGCGTGGCTTTTGTTCACATATAACTATGACTCAGGACAAGCAACGAAACAAGAGTCGTCAAATACTAGAGTCATCTATTGACAGCGTCGACGACTACACTGGCGAAGCTATCAAGATAAGCCAGAACACAAGCCGTCAAAGGACTGAGAATGAATCCGTCGACGAGTCAGAGGACTCAATAAGTACTTTGTGCCGAGGCCCAGCTGTGATTCGCAGCGCGCTGAACGAAATCGATTCTCTTCTCGACCAGTCAAGGCGACGAAGCGTGCCGACGCCAAGAAGCCGTCGAGCTCTGATAACTCCGCGCGAATTTCAAGACATGGTTCGAGAGTACGAAATCAATCAAGACACTGGGCTGCCGATGTCACGGACGACCGACAGCTGGGGCGACGAAGCTTCAGAAGAGCAAGCGCGTGAGACCCAACAACTACCAGGTTTTGCTGTACCTCGTGATCTGGACACCATACGCGAGGTACCCAGCTATCGAGACGAAGATTCGAAAGAACCAGTGCTAAACCATCAAGCGAGTCTTACGAAGGAAGCTGTCAGGTTCAAAGTACGAAACACCAAGGAGAGCAACTCTAACACACTAGTCAAATCGGTGCGTCTGTTCTTTCACAGAAACGATAACTATTAGACGAACCTGACTATACTGTTCATCGTAAGCTGCAGAACAACAACGCTCGAGTCGCCATGGATCCACGTCGGGTGAGTGCCTGCGCCTACCAGGGTGGCGAGATTGGTTCTCACATTTTCTTGATTTGCATGAATGCTTGCATGAATGTTAGTTATCGCGACGGTGTCGGCGCTTGCTGTGCAATGTAGGCGATGTAGTCACCGAGCAGATCATTTTCTCCAACGGCACAGACTCGATGGGGCGGTTGTGTGTGTCGCTGTTGCCTCTCAGCACTGGCTGTCAGCAGTTCAGCGTCGCTCCTGCAGTGTTGGAGCTCGCTCCTCAAACTTCCGGGGCGTTCCACGTGACATTCAATGCCAAGCAAGGCGGCGTCGCTGCGGGTATTTTCCAGTTCAGAGGCGTCGGAATCGAATCGCTTTTCAGACCGTATGAAGTTCTGATGGAGGCAAGTGTTCGAAGGACCGCAGAGATTGAGGATCGGTCGGCAAAACTTGCCACTTCCCGCAACGTTGAAGAACTGCGTGACAGTGTCTCCATAAAGGATGTTGACATTGGGCCGACATTTATCCAGTTCGAGAGCAAGACGAACGCAGAAGGTGGGCTAGATGTGCGCCAATCCAAGATCCGCATCGTGAACAACACTGCAGAAGCGCTGCCATTCAAGGTCAAGTGTGCGCACGAAAACCTCAAAATTCACCCGACTTCTGGAGTGGTGACGCCAGCTTCCGAGGTGTTTGTGGCGTGCATACCAGTCTCCCAACCATTCCAGCCTGACAAATCAGGTGAATCCACACTCACTCCACCTGCAATGGACAAATGGTGCGGCTCATTGTCGATTCAAGTTGGAGAACACCATACTCGAGAAGTGAGCGTTGTTGTGAGTGCTGATATGCTCTCGAAGCTGCCGCTATTTGAGAAGGTCGCTCGGTCACGGCACAACATCTCATCTCAGACAGACTCGTTCTACTACACAAAGCGCCGTAATCGCCGGGGTCTGTATTTCCACGCACGCGCAGTTGAATTTGGTAGCTGCCTTGTTGGCAACTCACACGAGGTGCCCGTCTACATCTGCAATGGATCAAACCAGCCGATGACAGTCTTCATGCAAGATCTTCAGGAGCCATTTTCGTGTGCATACTCGACGACTACCATTCAGCCGCGAAAGTTTATCGAAGTCCCAGTTCGATTTACGCCGAAGGTTGTCGGCAAGGTGTCGACATCCCTGTTTGCGTACTCGGTAGATCAGAAAGCGGTGTTGACCATGGTAGCCAGAGGCATCTAATTGTCTGCTGTTCAAATGCTGTCATGAGTCTCACACGAAGCACAGACTGCTCTTTTTGGAGTGAGGTGGCAAATGCCGTGGCGTTCATTATTTGCTGGTCCAACTTTTTCTATCAGTATCCGTGTTACGTTCATCTGTCAAGCATGAAAAAACTAGCGATATAGTATTGCGTTACGGTGCTCGAAGTGGTGGGTCGTCTGGCGCAGCTTGCTCCGCCAGGAAGCCCTCAACGTCTGTCAGCACGTCGCCAAAGCCCGCCACATCGCGTGGATACACGCGAATCCATCCAACTCCTGCTTCTTGTCGCATTTTCTCGACACGATTCCAGTGAAGGTGGCGCTGGAGGCTGATTGACATCTCTTGGGCGCCTGCCGTTACCTGCCACGTAGAAAACCCTGCTCGGTGGATACACGGTGCAAAGTGCTCCGTAAGAGCAAGCTCCGAATCGATCGTTGCTGGCACTTGCACGATCAGATGCATGAAAAAGCGCCAGCTTCCGCGAATGGCGTGCTGCCAGCCCATACGAATACACTCAAACTGAAGCATCAGCATCAGCCTCTCGTAGCGTGGATCTTCCTGGTCGCGCTCTTGCACGGGCCAGCGCACCTGAATTTCAAGAGTCGCTCCCTTGTCCATTCGTGAAGTTAGCAGTCGTGTTCGCAACAGAGCGGAGGGATAGAAAGCTTCCAATCCGACCTCAACGGCTGCTGCTGCCTTGAGTGATATCGGGAAGAACTTGTCACTTCGTTTGGACCCAAGACCAATGAGTTTTTCAAGTGAAGAAACCATGGGCTGCAAAGCAGGAGGAGCAGCCAACAAATCCCCATCGACCTTCGATGGGTCTGATCTCGCTGAACATCCTGTTTGACTGTCTTCGATATCCCAAGGGTCGACACGAGATAACACCAACCGACGAATATTGGCCGTAACTACTTGGAGAAGCGCAACGCATGTCTTGTCTGGAGAAAATGTCGTCGGCCTCGAGTTGGCATTTGTTGTACCACCACTTGTTGGGGTCATGGGTAGAACATCCATGCTGGCAACACTGCTTAACTCGGCGAGCGACTCGAACAAAGCGTCGTACAAGTGCCCATCATGCGTTGTTGAAAAGTTTGTAGTCGTGTCAGTCGAATTCTTTGAGTCGGAGTTCTCCAGCTCTGGCTTGGCTTCACTACCGTTAATAGATGATTGATTCAGCCAGCGAGCCAAGACTTGCTGAAGAAGTTGATGAGAGACGTCGAAAAATTCGCGCCGTATTTCCATTGAGAATGGCGACTCCAGTGCGGCCAGGTCGTCAGTGCGCTTCCCGGTGCCTACGAGCAGATCCTCCGATTTTTGCATGCGTTGCATTTCCCACACTGCAAGCTCCCCAAGTATGTAGATGATCATCACACCGAGCTGTGAGCGGCGCTTTACGGACGCTAATAGTTGCGGCTGAGTAATTAAAAGTGAGATCAATCGTTTCTGTGAGACTTCGTCGGCATCGCTTGTCTGTAGATATTACCAGTTCATGCATTAGTAACAAGCGAGAGAGAGAAATAATACAGGTTTCACACCTTGTGGGCTCGTTGTGTTGATCCAGAGGTTTTGTCCGCATTAGCTAGTGTCAACGGTACGGGTGGTGGTGACTCCGCGCTTGAGCTGGTATGGGCATCGGCTTGCCTTTCATGGGCACCCGATCCACCGGAGTCGTTTGGAATTGGTGGTAGCCGTTTGGGATTCGCTAGTACCTCTTCTGTAGCCGCTGCCTTGCCATTATCAAGCAATTCTTGAACACTCTTGCACAAATCTGAGAGGAAGCGCTGGGAAAACTGTTGTGCTGTCTCAGATAAGACGTCCATGCGCCTCCAATTCTGTTCGTCATACTTGGAGGGCGCGGAGTCAACTTCAGTGCTTGATACCGAGTGAAGAATCAGCATCGACGCCAATGTTAGCAAACCGCAAAGGGATCCAGTCGCGAGCGCCATCTTCTGAGCGGCTTGCAAAGCTAAATCCCTGGCAATCGCCGATTCCGACGCGACGGAAGCGTGCAAAAGCCATTCTTGCAGTTTCGCGAGAAGAACAGACTCTGGCGTATAAAGTGCCTCTTCGAGGGCTTCCCGAAAGTCGACTGCCTCCAAGCCAAATGAACCATCTGCGTCCGATAGTATACGATGAGTTAAGATCAACATAGACATCATAGAGCAGAAACTAGGTGCACCTTTAGATTTGCTCGTGAATAATGTGACCTTGACTGCCTTCATTGCTGCTCCCTGTTCCCACATAGGTTTGCGTTTACACCTGTGTTTCCTTTCATTTCAACACGACGCTTCCGCACCTTCGGAATAGCGACTCGACTTGTAGCTCCTCGATCGGTTACTATTGCGACTGTATCATATGACGCCCCATCATTTGATACGGCAACTGAAAAGTGGGCGGGTGCTTTGTCAGGATGCCAGCGAAGAGTAACCGATGACACTGTCAGCGGCGTTGTGAATTCGAACACCAGCCATTCGGGTTGGTCACCAGAATCTGCTTTCGGCGGAGAGGATAGCCATAATCCAGGGCTCGGCTCCAAAATTCTATGTTTGAATTCACACAACAATGAGTCTCCAGTAACTTGGTGTTGTAAATGATAATGAAAACCTACCGCATCGGGCTGTGTTGTTTGTCCAGCTCCGAGCTCGCTGTGATTCTCGATGGCGATACGATCACTTGCGAAAGACGCCGAGGAGGTCCCCAGTCCTCGAAAAGTGAAAGTGGCTCCAGTTGACTCACCAAGTTGACAACCTGTGCATTCAGCAAACAACAATGACTTCCATTAAGATTTTCCTACCTTCACGACAGGCAATAGCTTTCGATCACCTGTTGCAAAGGCTGGATAGCAGCAGGCGACTTCGGGTCAAACGCGGTCATGACGGTCATCAGCATTCGAAGCATCACCTGCAAATTTATCGCGATTAAAACGTTGTTGATGATTGTGCGGTGGAAAAGCTTACCTGGTCCAAGTGATTTTGCTGGCCCACTGCCGTAACGCACCGTGGGCGATACTGTGGCGCGCCATCTACCGCTGGCGCCAACGGGCACTGATCGATGCGATCGCGAACAAACTGAAGTTCGCTGCGCGGCAATCGCACAGCCACAACACGCACCGGCATGCCTCGTCGCGGACAGCAATCGAGATGCGGCATGCTCAGTTGGAAGTTGGCAACTTGAAGCGCTCGCCCACCAGTCGCAACAATCGGGTCTCGAGCATTGCGCGTCGTGAGCTCATCGCGAGCACGGGGGAATACAACACTTCCGCACGCATCACACAGCAGCACAGAGTGTGCAATTTCATCACCTGCCGCAACAGGGAAAGCTGCATGTGCCCGCGACAATTCTCTCGGCGACGACGTCCACATATGAATCGTAGTCAGGGCCTTGCACCGGCGACATCCGTCGCGAAAAGGTCTCACATTGTGTGTAGCGGCTGTGCAGCTTGGACACTTAGCATGAAGCGGGGGAGCAGACGACGCGCCATCCCCCGAGCTCCCTGTCGTGCCGGCCAGCGTCACGCGCTCCGTGTACAGCACGCCATGAACGTCACAGCCTGGGAACTCGAGGTACTGGCAAGTGGAGCATCTAATAGCAGCAAAAGAGCGCATCATCGTCGAAGATCCGGCGCTTGGATGGGTTGTCGGGGGCACTGGCACCGACGTGCGAGACGTGGAGCTGCCGGAAGAGCCCGTTCCGTTGCTGGCGCTTGAGACTGTCATGGCTTCGAGCTACTGCGGCCGCTATAGCCCGCTATCGAACGGGAAAAGCGGGCAGAAACAGGTCCACACGACTGTCTTGCAATCTCCACCGTCTAGCGTCGTGCTAGGCGGTCGTAGGCGCGCGTCTGGCAGCGCCAAGGCAGGCTGGCAGCTTGCTACGAGCTATATCGGCTGTAACCCGACGCTTGATGAAGGAAAAAAGGATCTCGCGCCTTTCTATTCATGGCTACAAGTGTAATATCCAACAACCTCAACAACCAAAGGCAACCTATCGAACATCATATAAAATGCCGTTCGGCGATTTCCCGCGCGCGCGCTCCATTCACCCCCTCACACAGACAAGTAACGGAGTCGAGTGGAAGGAGACAGGCGCTTGTTAAGGTGGCGATCATGGCGGGCGAGGAGGCCGCTAACGCCAAGCGCAAGCGCGAGGATGGCAGCGAGCGCAAGAGCAAGGCGGCGCGGCACTCTTCGGCGCGCCAGGAGCGGCTGGAGGCCGAGTTCGGGGAGCTCTATTTCGGCCCGACGTCGCTCTACAAGCTGCTGGAGCTGCGCCAGTTGCAGCAGCCGGCGCTGCTGCCGCGCTCGCTGAGCTACCGGCTGTTGGCGGCTCGGAAATCGGCGGCTGCGGGCTCTAGCATTGAGGGGGACAAGGCCAACAACAAGACGAAGAAGAAGAATGAGAAGAAGAAGCGGGAGGAGGCTGCTGTGGTTGGCGCCACCATGCGCGAGATCAAGCTCGCCATCACGGCCGACCTCACGCAATCGCTGGCCAAGGAGAACGGACAGCTTGGACTGAGGCTTGCAATCTACACCGCCAAAGGACGCTCGTTCGAGGATAACCTGTTCACGCCGATCGCTGAGTGCATGATTCCAGGTAGGGAGCTTTGGCGATCCTATGATTGTCTGCTGTGGATTGCGAAATCCACTGATGTCATTTTTTTGTTTGTTTTCTGCGTAACTAGTGCCTTGCTCCAAGAACGTCCGTATCCCGAAGGCGATGTTGCAGGCTCACTCGGATATCGTCGTTGCGACTTTTCAAGTGGTTACTATTGGTGAACTTGCAACTCGATTAACCAGCGAGACCGAATTTGAGTTTGCCACGGCGAAGTCGACAGCAGCAGTGGTCGGGAAGGAATTACTGAGCACTGAGTTCGACGGGAAAGCGCCGCTGTATGGAAATATGCTTCGTATCTATCCAGCGCAGCATCGAAGAGGAAGCTACGAAGTCGAGCTACCAGTCATTTCCTCGGCACTAGGCGGTGGTAAGTCACTTAATGGATACTTTTGTTCGTGTTTATCTGGTTCTAACTTATCTCGCGGCAGGTGTCAAGTGCTTGTTTGATCTTTCATGGGATGCATTGCCAGTCGAATCTAAGATGAAGCGGCTAGACCGCATCGCAAAAGCCAAGTTCGTTACCGACAAGTCGAACGAGCCGGTGAGCGGCACGGCGTTCCAGCTTGCTGTGCCCAATTACGCTGGTAGCAAGCCGAACGTCGATGAATGCCAAGGGGTCTGGTTCCACTACCTGTACCATTCTATGCTGAGGAGATTGAGCGAGAAGCGTCTGGAATATTCGTGTGCATTGTGCAACATGCATGCGGGATCGTTGCGGGGACTTATGACGCATTTGGTTTGCTCACATGACCGCTTCCGCTTTCAAGCTACGGTACGAATGAAAAAAAACACTTTTTTTGGCCAAATGAATTCTTCAATCTAATCTGCTGCTTGTACTTGGCAAGGTTGGACACGATAGTGTTCCCCACATTTTCGTAATGATTATGAATCCTCGACCACGAGCTTTCCTTGGGGAGACCGAAACACGATCAGCATTGTGCGAGCTCGAATTGAACCGGAACGACGACTTGGATCGATCGGAGCATCATTTCACCTACATGTCTGCGAAGAAAGGCGGCTCGCCGGGCCCCCAGACGGAAACCGTTGAGCGTCTTATGGGCGACTTGGACGAGTTGGAGGAGATTGCCGAGGAGAAGGACCCCGAGTTTTATGCCCCTCTTCTGCAGCGCCAGTACTTTCACTCTCGAACAGGCGCCGTCGTGTTGGATCACGAAAAAGACTATGATAGTGACGACGATGTGGACGAAGAGTGGATCATCCAGCAAAGCGAAAAGGTTGGTTGGATCAGAGTTGGCTGTTTCATCATTTACTGTATGTAGTCTAATAGGTTTTATTCGTAGTTGCTGGATGAGTTTGAAGATGTCGCGCTCGAGGAAAAGGAGTTCATGAAAAAGTGGAACCGCCACGTCAAGGAACACAGGTTCGTCTACTCCACTCACTTCTTACTTTCCTATCTCCTAACCTTGAACCCTTTCCCAACAGAATTCTGGCAGACTTTATGGTCGCAACATCCTGTCGACACTTTGCCAAGCTTCATGGGAAATGGTTGATTGCCCACGGACTTCGCCACAACTTCCTACTCCATCTGCTAAATCTTTGGGACAATTCTCTCTTGAATTCGCGTGCTATCATTGACTGCATGCTGATTGTCGACCACATCGCTGTAAGTACTTGGAGCGCAGACATACCAGTGGTCGGGATTTCTAGTCTGACCCCTTTGCTGTTTACAGGACAATGACGCCCTCAACCAACCTGGACCTCGCTGAGGCTCAGACGTCAGCAACACCAGCCACCGTCAACTAGATTTTAGTTGTAACTGGCACATCTTGGTTGGCCGTCGTGTACCTTCACACACCGAGGACCGTGTTGCTTTGCGTTGGTCCACGCCGTCTCCTGTGACTTGCTTATTCAGCCAGTGACTCTAAATTTCCCAATCGAATGCAAATGCTCACTACCGTTTTCCAATACCAATCTGCGTTGTACTTGTTCACCATCGCTTACATAGTCTACGTGCTTGGGCCAGCCTCCTACGCGGAGGTCTTCTGCTCATCGTCCGATGACGAGGGAGACACAGGTCGCTTCGGCCGAGGGCAGCGCTTCTTCTTGTGCTGGCAGCCTCGTCCGTGACTGTGATCATGATCATGGCCATGCTCATCGTCCGAGTCGTCCTCTCCGCTCTCACTCGAGCTCTCTCCAAACTCGCGCTTCTTGTGGAAGATGCAGCACTCTGGCTCGCGATCACCAGTCCATTTAGCCATCTTTTCATCTTTGACAATCGCAAAATAACCGAGAAAAAACGCCTCACTGTTCGACTTCTTGCGCCCCAGGTGCTCGTTGTCCACTACGCTCTCATCGAACGTCACGTGGGCGCGTGGTTGCAGATGCAGATGGTACACGGGCGCCTCGGCGGCTTGCGCTGGCTGCTCGGTGGCCACGGCGGCCGTCGGTCTGCTCTCACGCGATGCCATCTTTGTTCGTAGCTCCACGATTTTCCAGAACTGAAAGAAAAACTCGTCGGCACGCTCAAAATAGTTCTAAAAAGCGAAATTTAAGCTAAATCGTCGAGAGATACGCTGGCGGCGTGTAGCTGCTACTTGATGGTGCTGTCATGGAAGGCCCGATGTCTGTGAATCGTTGGGCTGGTTGACTACTAGGAGGCATGTTTGGAGAGCCTGACCGACGACGTAGTAGACTCTCACTTGCGTCGGCGAGAGGATGCGGTGAGTCTTCTAGCTGCAATTTGCTGGGCATCAATGAGGCTTCTTCTAGTCCCAATAGAATAATTCCAGCAGCGAGGAGCAGCATAGCGATGCTCAACACGACTTGGCGAGGCCCATGATTCAGACTCGGTAGATCGCCAAAAAGTAGCGCACCATGGACGACTCCAAGCTGATCAAGAAAAACAAAATCAGAACACCTCAAGTAGCTCAAAGCAAAAAAGCACTAAAACTTACCACGATCCACGTCCACAGGTATGGGCGGTACACGCGCCATTCGGGCCGACCGCCACCGACATCAAGGAGGAACCCACATCCAACCCAGCGACTTTCGAGCATGACCATAATCATCCAAGCTGTGCTAAGGAGCAAAATCCACGGTGACCCTCGAGGTGACCGAAGCAGCTCGACTAGACACTGTTCAAACCTCGAGTTCGTTAGAATATGCTGCTGCACAGATTTCACTTCGCTTGGCAACTCACTTTTTCGAAGAGCAAAGCATTGGCGCGTGCTACGCCAGCGACGAACGCGAAGACCAGCGCGTTGGCATCCGTCAGGAAGAGTGCAGTTGTTATCGCCGACTCGACTCGGATTGGGAGCACGCGTGCCGCGTAGTTGGTGTAAACTGCGGTGTCGGTGATGCACGACAGTGCAAATATCATGATGAACATTGAGGCGATGATGTGGTACAGCAAGTTTGGCGACGTCAAAAATCTCGGCTGCCTTGAGGCCATCGCACCAGGTTGGCCGCTGTGTTTGTCGTTGTCATCCTCACTCTCACCGATGCACAGAAAGACAGCTAGAAGTCCAAGCAAGATGATCGCAATGCATCCTGCGCTTCTCCATTTCGCCGCCTTGTTCATTGTGTCGCTGGTGTTTTTGATGGCACTCAGCAGCCGACAGAGGGCTATCACAGCCCCATTGATCGTGACGCCCACTGCAAGACGAAGCTCGCTGCATCCATCACTTCAGCATCCAAACTGTCCAAGTCCAGCGAGCCAACGCAATTGTACCTGAGCGCAGCACACTCGCACAGGACGGAGAATAACTGGAGAGAAGCTGCTGTCAGCTTGGCATAGCTTGTTGGGATCGAGGACTGCTGATTGGAAGTCTGTTTGCTGTGTTAGTTACCTGCTCGCGGCCATTGCAAACGCAAGAACCACACCAGTAGCGCATAGCGCAAATGGGATGACCAGTGCGTAGTCGCTGCTGCTAACACCTGCAATGACTCTCATCAGTCGTGAACTACAGTCTCTTTGATATTACGATGAAGTCACTAACCATTAGCGCCGCGGCTTGGGCGTGCACCAGCCAGGCCGCCGACAGCGGGCGCTCGTCTTCGGCCATCGCTGCTGCCATGCGTTTCGATGGCGTTTGATACATTCGCAAGATCTCGCGGATCCCGCCAGACGCGACGCTTCGCCAACAGCCAACCAGCCATTTTGAAGATGGCTACATGTCAGGATGACACGCAACATGAAATAGGTGGACACCGTCATGGATACTTTTCAGATTTAGTTAATGGGAACTGTGCCTTGCATGTACTCTACGCACTGCGTCGCGAGCGACCAGTCTCGGCCGCGCTTGTCTCCGCATGAAGCCACCAACTCGCACATGTGGGTCACGGTGCTGTGGCAGGCGAGCGGATTGTCGCTGCGGCACTCAATCTCCTGCACCATTCCGCCTAGAACATCGACTTGAGGCACAATGTCATGGCGGGGCTTGATGGTTAACACGAAGTCACGGATCGCGCCGTCGTCCACGTCGAAGCGTCCTCGGGAATAGATAAGGCCTGGTCCGGAGAATGAAACCGCAGGGACGTGGGTCTTCGCGCCTACCATTGCAGCCATTGCCCCGCCTAGACTATGTCCAGTGAGTACGAGTCGGTCGCCTCCAACACGTGCGCGAACATTTTGCACGTGAGCTAGCAACTCTGTATACACTGGTGGGGGCATGATCGCGCGGAAGAGAGACATCGACAGTAGCTGCACGACGAAGGGTCCAGGCAGTTGCTTGAGAAACGGGAAAAACACGTCTGCTACTTGCATGATGCAGATCCCAAACCAAAAGTGAAGATCTTCGAGCGCATCTGTCGCGGAAGCTGTGCCACGAACGGCGATCACCGTCAAGTTGGCTCTTGGGAAGTTCAACTCCATCCAAACCTGGTGGCTAGAACGTTCATCGTTGCGAGCTACATATTGCCAGTCGCGAAGAGATGTGCCGTTGAAACGCTCACCCAAAGATTGTTTCTGTACGTGCGTGTCATGTCCGTACGCTGCGTCAGCAATTAACGCAAAGTCGACAATGTCCAATGACGAAAAGTTTAGCGAGCAGACTGGATACTGAGCCACGGAGCCCGTATTGCTGCTTTGCCAGATGCTTTGTGCGGCATTAGGTTGTGCTCCAGCGTTGAGAGTTGACACCCAGGTTGGAGAAGTTGTAGATGCACTCGGCGGAAGGACAAAAAAGTCTCCGCCTTGAACGAACGTCCCCACTGCCCACGTTGAGGTGAAGAATGCGAACGACAACACCACAAAGGATGTGATAAACGAGCGGAATGCAGTACCAAAAATCTGCACATAACAGCACAGGTAAATGTTCTGAACAAAATAGATTAGATCACAACTGACATACCTGCGGATACTTGCTTTGAATAGTATGGCCGAGGAGAATAAGGCATGAGCCCATTAGTAACCAGCCAAAGTAAAATGCTGAGAAGGAGATGATTGCACTGATGAGGACAAGTGGACATAATATCCACAGTCGCCGGTTGTACGAAAACTTGGACCAGAGATGGTACGAGTGCACTCGGTTCTCGACCTCTTGGGCGTGCTGCCTTCCTTCAATTGCCTCGATTGGCTGATTTGCTTCCGTTGTTGCGGCTGCCACAACAACAGCGGGATCAATTTCACTCATAGTTGATGCCATGGTAGAATAGCCAGACTGCAAATCTGACGACTGGGTTGCACACAAAGGATCTTCTTCACAATTGCCGGACCGTGGAGACAACACCCACGATGACCTTCCTTCTTCTTCAATTGACTCTGTTGCTGAATCCTCTTGGCGCACGCCAAAGCACCACGGTAGCCGCGCGCGAATCCGCTCACCAAATTCGAACAATCGTTCCACGCCGACAAAGAATGCCATGTCAAAGTACTCGAACGGCCGAAAACCGAGGTCGAGTAGCCACAAGTACTCGGCACGGGCTTCGTTCTCCATTTTCTGAAGTCTTCGACTCATATCACGTCTTCGACGACGGTAGTTGCTCACAAACTCGCGCATTTTTTGGTTCCGAGAGCTGCAAAAGTGGCAAACCATCCAAATGACGAGGTAGCCGGCAACGAAGAAGAAGCCACACTGAATATAGTCTAGAAATGCGTGCACGGGGGACAGGGTCGACAGCAAAGATACCGTGAATGTCCACATGGTCACGGCTTCGAACGCATACGGGCACACAACGTCAACGATAACAAGCGTCGAAAAGTCGAGAGGTGGGCCATCGAAATGTGTCTGCTGGAACACAATCGTAGACTTGGCCGCAGAAACAGCTTTCTTCCATCTTCCAGAAGCCGTGTGATCTTCATCATCGCTACTAGACCCCGAGCTGACGCTGTTGCTGGCGGGGGTGCTACTGCTCAATTTCACTCGGGGCCGCTTTGATCCAGCAGCTGCTGCTTCAAGCTGCTGCCTTTCAAACTCGAGCTCCAGCTCTTGGCGTTTCTCGTCCTCAATCTCCTTGCCGGCGTCATCGAACGGGTCATTCGTGTGGATCGTAGCCAGGAGACGTTGGGGAACGCTCATGACCCCTGTGACAACGCGCTGCCACGCCATAGCGTCTTCATCTTCGCCTCGATACAGATCAGACAGCTCTTGGTGCACTCGATCGTCCGGCATCTCCTTCCAGTGGCGCAGGTAGTGAATGCACACTGCGAGCGACAGCCGGAAGTTAGGCAGCCCGCCTTCGCTCTTGTCGACGGCGTCCCTGAAGAACCGCGCGGCCTCTTCGAAGCAGTACGACAGCAGTATCAGGGCGAACGGCAGGATCGCGAGCAGCACGATGGCTCGCAGCGTGAACAGCGGGTCGGCTCGAGCGCTCGGCAGGAAAATGGCAAAGAAGATCTCCATGAGCAGCGTGAACGAGAAGACGAGGATGCACACGAGCACTAGGAAGGCCAAGTAGCCGAGCCGGAACTGGCACAGTGTCCGGTAGGCGGCCCAAGTCCCACCAGCGTCCGAGAGTTGCTCCAGCTCCGCTCGCCTTGCCCTGCGTGACGCCATGCGCGTCGACTGCGACGGCTTCTTGGCCTCGACGTCACCTCGCCTCATGAACTTGTTATGATGGATATGGAGACCTTGAGACCTTGAGATATTGAGAACTGGCAGGTACGTAACCAAGTGATCACAGGACGAGGAATGAGGTGGGAGGCCGAGCAGACGATCGACAGCTGGAAGGCACGCGGCGCGAAGGTTCCTAGTACACCTGATGGTTCAATTGATTTTGATACCGCTGGCAGGATCTGCCGAGGGTTTCATTTATGGACATGGGTGGGTTTATACTTGATCTTTGTATGTGGGTAGCTTCGTAGCCGCTCGCACCCGACATTTTTTTTTCCGGTTCAAAACGGAATTCACTGTCAAAACGGAATTGAGGATAGCGAATATGCTGCGAAGCGCTGGTGTCCGCGTGCTCCGTAGCGGGCGGCTGCTGTCGTCGACCGCGCGCAGCCGCGTCAAGATCCTGGGCTCGGACGACGCCTACAAGCAGATTGCAACGGTAAGCAGTGGCTTTTTTTCGGTAAAATCCGAGGAAGGTGGCAAGATTTTGTTGTTGTTGTTGTTTAACAGCGCAAGGTGATGAATGGATGAATGAATGAGTAGCAGGGCACGGGTCGTAAGGCGATTGTGTACTTCACGGCAAAGTGGTGCCCGCCGTGCAAGTTCATCTCGCCCCTCTACGACGAGCTGAGGTTGAAAAAGTAGATTGTTGCGTGCGGGTCTGCATTGTGTTCTGATGGGATGGATGTATTTGGTATTTAGCGCTGAGTACGAGGGCATTGACTTTGCCAAGCTTGACGTCGACGAGCTCAACGACACGACTGCCAAGGCCGGTGTGCGCGTACGTAGCACGAGTGCAGCAGATGGAAATGGAGCATGTGCTGATGTTGATGATGTTGATGATGTTGATGTTGTTGTTGTTGTTGTTGTGATACAGTCCATGCCGACGTTCTTCTTCTTCGAGGACGGCAAGCTCCAGCGCAACCTGTCGGTATGTGCCATACCATCGACTGCCATCCTGGGTTTGTAGTCGTTGACAAAGCTCATTGATGTCTAGTTCTCCGGAGCCGACGAGCAGCTCCTGCGCGACCACCTCAAGCAGCTGAACGACCAGTAAAGCATTCTCATCGCCATAGCAAGCGACGCTGAAGATTCTGCAGGATATGCTTTTTCATTCTCGAGCAATACGTGCTCTGCAATACAGCTTGCTACGCACTAAACTTGGTCTTTCTCCTTTACGACTGTGGTTCTTGCTTGCGGAACTGATCGAGCTCCTTGCTGATGGCTGCGGCCGCCGCTTCATGGTCGTCAGCGCCGCTAATGGCAGCGACGACCGCGACGCCCGAGGCCCCTCCCTCTCGAATGCACCGCTGGATGCGCTGCTCTTTGAGCGACAGCCCTCCAATAGCGTACACTGGGACGCCATACTGCTTGGCAACATCCACGCACGCCCTGAGCCCGTCAAGACCAATCGTGGCGCCGTCGTTCGCTCCTGGTTTGGTTGTCGAGGCGAACACTGGGCCAACACCAAGGTACGACGCGCCTCCCTGACACGCGGCCTTGGCCTGCTCGGCGTCCCTCACCGTGACTCCAACAGTCCAGGGCTCTCGCCGCCCGCGCACCAAGAACACCCGAGCCAGCGGGACGTCGTCCTGGCCGACGTGCAGTCCGTCAGCTTGGATCTCCTCTGCGGCCTCGATCGAGTCGTTGACGATCAGCGGGACGCCAAACTTGCGCGTGAGCTCGCGGATCTGGCGGGCCACCGGCAGCAGGAACGGCGTTTTCTCGCGGTCCTCCCACTGCCTGAGCACACGCGGGTGCTCCTGTAGCTCGTCCTCGACTGGCTTCTGGCGCCACTGGACGAGCTCGGCGCCTCCTTTAAGCGCGCTCTCGACCATGGCCGGCAGCTGCGCCTGACTCACGCCCTTGCCCACCGACGGCGTGATGAAGTAGAGCATGCGCGCGCTCAGCTCCTTGGTCGCCAGCGTCATGACTGTCGTCTTCGGCCTGCCTCGACACTCGCTCAATGGACGAAGATCTGCTTGGGCTTGGGCTTTTAGCCTTGGGCTTGGTAGCTGATAGTCGTTCGGCTGGCTGGGCTGGCTGGGAAAAAAACTCAGATGCTAGTTGGAAAGTGTATCCATCATGGACACCCCGTCACTTACCTTGGGACGCCATGCTCACCTGAGCGTCCCGCCATCATCGCGCGTGCGTGGCCTGCCTGTGACACGGCAGCTTGCGCATCGGTGATGCACGCGAGCTGTCGCGCTCCAACTCGCCGCCACCAGCAGTCTACCGCAGCCTCTGTCTTATCATTCCCCTCCCTATATCTATATTCAGACAGCTCCTCACTTTCAATGTAAGAACTACATAATGAACCTTTGATAATACATAACCCTCCGTTCCACAACTTCAACGCGCGCGATCTTTCCCCTTGGTGGCTAGCGTAGATCTTCGTTGGCGTCAAATTTAGGCCGGCGCTGCACCGCTTCTAAGGCTCAAAGCTCAAGGCGCGCACTTTCTAGACGAGTCCAAGGCTCCAAGGCAAGCCAAGGCCCAAGGAAGCGCACTTTCCAGACGGCGAGATGGCGGACAAGGGCGCTAACTATGGCTCGGTGGACGCTCACGTGGACATCGAGGCGCTTCGACGCAGTGGCGCCGTGAATGGGCAGCCGTCGGGGGCGCCGAGCCCACTGATGCTGCGCGTGGACCGCACGTCCAACACGCTCAAGCCGTGGGAGTTCCCCGGCTGGGGCAACAAGCTGCAAGTGGTGCCCGACGAGCGCGAGCTGGCCGCCATCCAGGCGCACCTGTCGATGGACCACCCGAAGTTGTCCGAGTGGCTAGCGACGTCCATTTGCGGCAACGACATCCTCTCGAGCTGCCTGTACGTGTCGGGCATCGTGGCGTCCAAGGCGGGCAAGCTCGCGCCCGTGGCGCTCGCCATCGTCGCCGGCGTGCTCTACCTCTACCGCTTCATCTACGGCGAGGTCGTGAACGCCATCCCGCTCAACGGCGGCTCGTACAACGTGCTGCTCAACACGACCACCAAGCGCATCGCGTCCGTCGCGGCCTCGCTCGCCATCCTGTCCTACATCGCCACGGGCGTCGTCTCGGGCACCTCGGCCTGCAACTACCTCGCCTCGCAGGTGCCGGCGCTGCCGATCGTGCCGGCCACCGTTGGGCTGCTCTTCTTCTTCTCCATCCTCTCGCTCATTGGTATCACCGAGAGCGCCGTGGTCGCGCTCACGATCTTCGTGCTGCACATCACCACGCTCGCCGTGCTCTGCGTCTTCTCCGCGCTCTTCATCGTGCGCAACGACTTCCAGATCCTGCGCGAGAACCTGGCGACCGACTTTCCCGATATCAACATGGCCGGCACCATCGTGTCGGGCAACATCCTCACGGCAGTCTTCTTTGGCACGTCGGCCGCCATGCTTGGTATCTCGGGATTTGAGTCTTCCTCGCAGTTTGTGGAGGAGCAAGCTGCAGGCGTGTTCCCCAAGACGCTCCGGGTGCGTTCCGTTTTCGAGAGACTATTGAAGGGTCTTGTCTAACATGTTGTGTGCGTTGCAGAATATGTGGTGGGGTGTTGCTGTCTTCAACCCGCTGATCGCCCTGCTTGGCCTGGGTGTGCTGCCGCTGGAGGGCCCAGGCGGTATCATCGACAAGAAAGACACGGTGCTTGCGGAAATGGGCCGCACCGTTGCGGGTGACTGGATGGGCTCTGCGGTGGCGTTTGACGCCTTCATCGTGCTGTCAGGCGCCGTGTTGACGGCGTACGTCGGTGTTATCGGTCTCATCCGCCGCCTCGCTAGCGACCGTGTGCTGCCAGGCTTCCTGCTGGAAGTCAACTCGTGCCGCCAAACGAACCACTTTATTATCGTTGGCTACTTCCTGGTCGCGTCGAGCCTTGTTGTGATCCTGCATGGCGACACCGAGACGCTTTCGGGGGTGTACACGTACGCTTTCCTCGGTCTTATGAGCCTGTTTGGCTGCGGATGCATGCTGCTCAAGTTCAAGCGTGCCGAGCTTCCGCGCTCCGTCATTGCGCCGTGGTGGTGCTGCATCCTTGGTGTCAGCATGGTCATCACGACGTTCTTTGGCAACCTGCTCGGCGACCCGACGATCCTGACGTACTTTTCGCTCTACTTCATTGCGGTGCTGGCGATTGTCACGATCATGTTCGAGCGGACGTTCCTGCTACGCCTCGTGCTCTACTTGATGCAGCGTCTGTGCCCTTCGCGCGCTCGTGGCCCGCGCCGCGGAAACTCTCCCGAACGTCGCCTAGTTGATTCATCAGACGAAGAGAACGACGAGCCCAAGCGCGGAAGCAGTAGCAGCAGCAGCAGCAACGGGGGCAACCGGAGCTCGGTCGTGTCGCGCACTGGCGCGCGCGGCGGCAAGACCATTACGCGGTACATCCAAGAGATTAACGAGCCGGCTGTGTTTTTCTTCTGCAAGAGCCCCAACCTATCCACGATTAACAAGGCGATCCTGTATGTGCGCACGAACGAGCAGACGTCCAAGTTGTTTGTCGTGCACTGCCACGAGAAGGGCTCGCCCGTCCCCGAGGGATTCAAGGAGACGGTGTCGCTTTTCGACCACATTTACCTCAAGATCCAGATGAACTTTTTGTCGGTAGAGGGCGCGTTCGGCCCTGCGATCGTCGAGTGGATCTCGCAGAAATACAAGCAGCCCAAGAACATGATGTTCATCAAGCAGCCCAACCACGACTTTGCACACACGGTCGCCTCGCTCGGCGGCGTGCGCGTGATCACGGGCTAATCAAGACGCTAGACACGATGCCGCCTCGAGAGTTGGGAGAGAGAGAATAGAGGCTTGATCCATGCATATGCGTTGCAGTGAAGCGCGAGACACCAGTGTAGCAACCACTGTGCTCTAGCAACCATTCATAGACAATAAACGTCGTTCCAATCATTTGAAAAAAGTCCCGCGTTCGCAAGAACATCTCGATCGATGCGTCGGAAGAAGCATGTGCCCGACCTTCCACCGGCATTTTCCTTCAACTTTCTCACTTCGTCGATTCAGGGTGCTGTATCAAACCGCCAAACTTTGGACAAGAATCTCAACATCGATGTGGGTTGCTCGAGCATTCTTCAGGCAGCCACCGAGTAGCATGAGAGTAAATGCCGGTTGACTTTCTTGTTGTCGGCACCATGGCTCATTCGGGGTCAACGCCGTCGCCACACAAAAGTCGGTGCCACTTCAGTGAGAGAGTTGTCTTGAGCTTTGTCAGAGCTGATATCTGGACCTAGATTCAACCACACGGGACGGCGGAAAAGCGCAGGTGCATGGCACATCACCACGTGCCACTGTTTGCTAGCACTAGGTTCACTTTCCCCCCGTGGAGCGTTTTGCGCTCTCTGCCAGTGTCAAGTCAAGTTTCGGAACCCCTCGGTCGACCGCTGAAAGACGCGGAGCTAATGATGGAACACAGGCCGCGATCTGAATACATTTCGCTACATTTTGCTTAGTCATGTGGAAGGTGTGACCATCCGGTCTATAGTACATGCTCGCTTGCAAGTGACGGTGTGTGTGTGTGTGTCGGCGCGACGAATATGCGGTGTCGCGCACCAATAATTACACGGCAGCTCAATCTCTCGCTGGATGGCTGACAGCTTACTCTTCTGGGATAGTTGGCAGAGCCGGCACCCGGCGGCGGCGTTCGGGTCGCTGGCTGCCAAACTTGGCCTCCTGCTCTTCCAGGCGCTTGATGCGCTTGGCGGCCGACGACAAGTGCACCTTACGGTGGCGCGGGCGCCCGTTCTCAGAGCGGCGCACACCGCCACCAAAGCTGCCACGGGGAAGGCTGAGCAGGTCCAGGCGGCTGCCCGGGTCGGAATGGCGAGGGTTTTGCTGCGGAGCCATCTGCTGCTTAGCCGAGTCCCAGTCCGAGATGCTGTGCGGCCGCTGGGCAGATACAGAAGCCGAGCTGGTAGCTGGCTGGGCAGAACTGGCGTCGTCGTTCCACGAGCTCGTGCGGCTGCGGCGCTCGTTGGTGTAGCGCAGCAGATGCGGCGCGCCGCTCTTGCGCGGAGCCTTGAAGAGCCGTCCTTCGAACTCGGCCGGCGAGTCGTCGACCTGCTGCAGCTCCTTCTCGAGCACCTGTTCCTGCTGCTGGGCGAGGTCTTCCTGCGGACCTGGCGCTTCCTCTTGATTGTTGGTGTTGTTGTTGTTGTCGTTGATATTGTCGTCATCGTTGTTGATGTTGTTGTTGTTGAGCTCGTGTCGCCGCCGCCAGATGTCCTCGATGACGTCGCTGTTGGCGGGCGCGTCGTACATGGACCGCGAGTGCTCGTCGCGCGAGTCCGAGTAGCTGAGCCGGTTGAGGCGGCTCGCGAGCGTGGACGAGCGGATGCTGTTGGGCGTCATGGCTCGCTTGGACTGCGGGAATTGCTGATGAATTTGCTGCTCTCCAGCCTTGAACGGGAGCCCGTGGTCGTCCTCTCCGGCGTCGCCCATGTTGACGTTCAGGTACGTGTACCTCATGTCGTTGACCATGAGGAACTGGTCCATGAGCGGGCGCGTCTGGCACGCCGCTCGGTTGCTGCAGGCGCGCGCGTGGCGCGCCACGGCGTCCAGGAAGGCGTTGAGCCCCACGCGGCGCTTCTCGAGCGTCGACTCCTTCAGGTTCCCGAACAGCCTTCTCGGCGGGAACATCATGAAGCACGTGCGCTTGGCCATGATGGCGCAGTGCGCGCACATGTCGCCGCGCTTGACGGCGGCCTCGAGCTTGAGCTTGAACGCGCGGAACTCCGAGTAGCGCCGGTAGACCGTCCAGTGCAATCCAGGGGACCGCGCGTCGGCCACGCGGATCAGGTACTGCGTGTGCGTGTGCGCGTGGGCGGCCGACGGCTTGGCCACATGCGCGATCGACGGGTGTAGCAGCGCTGCCGGCGCCTCGCTCATGACCATAGCTGGAAAGGTGTAGTCGCTATGAATAGCCACAGGTGGTGGTGGTGATCGAGGGGAAATGGGCTACTGCAGCTCTTGGTGGTGGTCCACCCCCGCCTGCTGTATCTCGAAGTCGCCTCTGCCACCGACGGCGCCGAAATTGGAATGAAGGGAAGGCCTCGGCAGGCGGGCGGGCGGTGCCACTTCCTTGCTGGTGACGGCTTTGCCTGTTGCTGTGCGATGGTACAGTAGGTTTCAGTTCGAGAGGGGGGAGGGGCACACCGTTCCTCCTCTCAGGAGGCCTGTGCCGGTTTTTCGTTGAGCCGGCTCTTCTCCAAACAGAGAAATCCGACGGGCGTGCCGGAAAACGGGTACGATTTGGTACAGGTGGTTTTGGGTTGAAAAGAGCAAAACCTGCATCATTGCGTATTGTTCTATATTTAGTAAAATATGTGAATGAAAAATATACAAGAGTACACCTCTTATAATGCGATTATCCTACACATGTGTTGTCGTCCGATTCTTCAACGCGAGGTCACGACAGAGACCGGGCGACGATCTGTCGCGAAAGATTACACTTTATTTTGGGGCGTGGATGACACAAATATGATAATCTCATACAATTTGCAAGTCAAGCCCTTCAAATCTTCCCAACACTGCAAAAAAATAACAGACGAAACAAATAAATATGTACACAATTAATGGTACACTTCGAAAAAGTGTATGTAAAATCGTTGCAGTGTGCCAGGCACATTTTTCTGTGGCGAGCACGACGACCTGCCACTCAGAGTCCAGTACTGTTCGGCACCGCACAATTATGGCAAGTCGAATACTGGTGGTGCACTGCTCTCCTCACTCGATATGAGCAGGCATTTCTTATGTAGATCCACCAGCAGGAATCCCATTTCTCTGCGAACGCTTAAACTTCAGCACCTGGGATGCTGACTAAATATCCTAGTCGCAAGAGTGCCAGGGCATACACCTCAAACAGGCAGCGCCTTGTGGCGCTCGCTGTCAACACCGCTGAGCGATGAGAAGCACCTCACTCGTAAACGGCGCGTCATTCCACTCGGCCTTCCAGGCATCAATAGCCGCGCGCTGACCGGCGAAGCCTTCCTCAACGAGATAGCGCGCCGATGCCGTGTCTGTATCATGCCGCCATCGGCGGCCCACCATACCACTCGGTACGTGTAGCATCCAAAGCAAGTAGGACGACGGCGCCTGTTGACAACGGTGTTGGTCAGTTAAGACGTGCCGTCCACCCAATCGTCGTCGTCAGAGTAGGAGTAGTCGCTCTCCTCCTCGATGTTAGTCGATGTGGCAGTCGGTACGAGAGAAGCCGACACTCCTCTGCTGGGAGCTGTCCCCACGGCTGTCTTGACGCTGAACGTCACAAACTGCATGGCTGCGGTTAAGGCATCATGCGAGCGACATTGAGTACAGCTTCTTGCATATCAGACACGGGCACAGCAGTCGCATTGACAATGGCACAATCTCAGCGAGACGCCCGTGTTGCTGCCCACTGCAGCCTAAACTCATTCTCAGACGAGGTACTTCTATGCCACGTGGCTGATAGACTGGTAGCCTCAATAGCACTCAGGGAGCCTAAAAGCGAATGCTCGTGCCCGTCGAGACGGCCCATTAGATCCTCCATGCGCTTTGGACGTTTCAAGAGCGTGGCAAATACGAAAATAACGACGTATCAAAACTAGTAAAGGAAAGGCAACATTAAGAGGTGCAAGTAAATGTGAGCACGAGCTGCTACAGACAAGCACATGGTATGTTGATAATGCTTATAGTCATGGACTAAATCTCTGTCATGACCAGGCATCTTTTTATGGTGGATAAGACCATCAAAGTGCAAATTCGTCTCTTTCATGTTCGTTTCGCGCTAGTCGCCTTATTGGAGGTCTATGACACTGCCGATTTGGCTTCTCGGAGGCGTTTGCAGCAGGTTGAAACATCAGGGGATACTGTGAGATCTGACACAGGGTTTTTCTCTCGTAGGGGCAGCTGCTTGGTGAGGTTTTGTAGATTAACCAATCATCCTTCGTTTCGATAAAATAACCTAAGACTATTTCGAAGCCAGTCAGGGCAAAGGCAATCAGGTCATCCCTCCCGCCAAAACCAAAAATGTGCGATTTGAGCGCACTTGAGTGCGTTTTGGCTTGGGCGGTCGTGGCAGTGGCGAAGGCAGGCAGCCGCTCGTGGTTGTGCGAAATATTTAAAAACCTAAAGTTCGTCCATGCCAAAGCGATTTCAATAGCGAATTGTGCCGTATGCGCCGTGATTTTTTGTGACGTGAAAACCGTCTACCGACCGACTGATCCCTCAAACCACAAAACAAGCCAAGTCCGACTTTGTCAGGACAATTTAAAATTTGGTAAACTAAGCCAAAGAAGAGGACATGACGTTGAATCAAGAGTTGGCAAAGCGGATCGACTATTTCAAACACATGATGGCAGACACAGGGCTGTTGGAAATTGTAGACTCGTTTTGCAAGAGCATTACAACCGTAATGTAGTGGACCTATGGTTGGGTTGAATGCGCAGAGGCCGGCGATCACACACGTTTTGGGTTTTCAATCGAAAATGACAGCGAGGAGGTGTGTTGTGTAGACTGTCTAAAAGGCCAGTTTGAGCGATGGTGTGATGCCAATACGCGGCGAACTAGTCGTCACTTTGTTTAACACATTGGAAGAAATCTAGACGGAGGCGATTCCTCTTCGTGCAAGATGACACGACAAGTCGACAGTCTTTTCTTCTTGTAAAGGACTTATTAGTCCCCGCATATGAAGTGTTAGCGCAACCTTTTATATGAGATGGTGGTCACCCGTAGCACAGAACTTTCCTTTCCACAAAGCGGACAATGTAAACCTAGATATGAAGTTCGTGTGAAATGTCATGGGCCTGGACAATGGATGTTTTCATTAAGATCGTTACGATCGTGACGCAGGGTGAGATCCAATGCGTGCTGAACTTGTTTGCATTTTATGCGGCCATTTTGCATTGCTGCAGTTTTTACTACCTGACTCTCTAAAGTTGTTAAGAAAAATGCACTCCATTTGCAGATGCATGCATCGGCACTTGCTGGCGGCAACTTGCTGCTGATGAGAACAACGCAAGACGTTGATCAATGGGAAAGCAAATGGCAGATCGATCGTCAATTGGCTAAAACCAAAATTCATATTTTTTTCAACCGCCATTTTGCTGCATAGGCCTCCATCGCTTCGAGCATCATGGGGATGAACTTCTGGCACTCAACGCACTAGTACGTGGGTCTGTGGGCGTCCCAAGCGGCACACAGGGCGAACACGGAGCGGTCCTTGCTGTGTACTACTTGTGCTCGCGCTTTGGGGCGCTTTTTCTGGCCAGTACTTGGCTCTGGGAGCAGTAACTAACATGAATCACACCAGTCTCTACTGGATGAAGGATGTGACCAAGAGCGACCTCCGCAAACGCAACTCACTCGATCGCCGACAACTCACGGACGATGAGATTGACAGTATCCACCTAGCCAACATATCGCGTGAGAGTGCAGTCTTGGTTCGTTGACTAGGTCTCCCTCAACCTGTTTACTCAGCTTTGTCTCTGTTTGCTTACAGTGCTTGAAGAAATTGGGCCACGCCTCCGTGTTCGTCAGATCATCATCTACACGGCCATCATCTTCTACCGACGATTTTACCAAATGTACGATGCAGGAGATGCTCTTTCCATGGTCATTTCAGCGACTCATGATGTTTGTTTGCTTGACGTGCTTTTTTTTTTGCTTTTGCTTCGATGCAGCCAGAGCTTTACCAACTTTGATCCACACTTGGTCGTCGGCACGGTATTCTTCCTGGCCTCCAAGGTGGAAGAGAGTCAATTGTCGCTCACGACGGTAGCCTCGGTGCTGCACCATTACACCACGAGTGCGTTCCGCGTTGCTGTGCGACTTGCTGTAGATTCATCCAAACCGGTCTCACGCGGCGGAACCCTTTCATTTCTGCAGCTGGTGTCGACGAAGATGAGGCCATGTACACATACCAGGAGAAGGACATCCTCGAGTGCGAGTTTTACATGGTCGAGACGCTCCAATTCGATCTGATCCTGCATCACCCGTTTCCGTCGCTGCTGCAGTACGTCGTTTGCGAACATTGAATGGCGTGGGACTCAACCATTCTGAGTCACTCTTTTATGCTTGGCTCGATTTCTCCATAGATTCGTGGACGAGTTTGACATTCATGAAGATTGCCTTCCGTTCGCTTGGTACGAACTCTGATCTGAGATTACCCTTGCGGTGAGCGCACTTGGCGTGTCCGGTGTCTGATAACTGCATTCGCTCTGTTGGTCGCTGGTGCAGGCAACTTGTGCAATACTCGTACCGGACGGATATCATCATGCTGCATCCGCCATTCATGGTCGCGTACGCGGCCGCCTACATTTCGTGCATGGATGCCGGATACGACGCCGAACAGGTGTTTGCGAGCGTGAACATCAAAAAGGACCTGCTTTTGCGGATTGTCAGCGAGTTTCGCGTCGCTTTTGACGAAGAGAAGCGACTGTACCAAGTGCAGGCTGGCGCGCTCGAGAAACTCGAGGATATCGTTCCAGAGCCAACTGCTGTGGACGCTGATTCGAGCTCAACGCCTCTACCCGCTAGTGCAGACAAATGAAGGAGTACATCACGTGCTAATAGCTAGCGATAGTTTGCTGTGAGTTTATCTTTTACTTCCAAGTACACAAGCATTCCCACTATCCCTTTCGTTCTCGCTTCATGGAGATAGACAAATGATGATCCTGTTTGCTGAGGCTTGCACCAGTCTTCTTGTTCTTGAATAGCTGTAATCATGTGGTGAAAGTGTCCATGAAAACTAGATAGTGGCATTGCATTTGGAGTTCTCAGAACTTCGCCCCGATACATTTGATTCAACTCCATTCAAACCAATTGTTTTGGTGTCCGCGGTTTTCTTGTAGTGTGTCAAATGCAGATGAACTTGGCTCGTCCTCGTAAGCGATCGTAAGCGATCTAGACACAGGCGGAGACAAGCAAGACTGGTAAAATAGCTGCCTTTTATTGAAGGCTTAACCGAGGGAGAGACCTAGTAGAATAGGGACCGGGCTTTATGTCCGCCCGGCGCCATCTATGCATCCTACAGGTCTCGGTCGGCGTCATCGTCCTCGTTGTCGAGAGCGTCGTCGAGGTCGTCCTCGTTGTCTTCATCGTCGGCCTCCTCGAGAATCTTCTTGAACGCGGCGTCGTCGTCGTCCTCGTGGTCCTCGTCCAGGTCTTCGTCCTTGAGCAGATCAGCAAGGTCCGGCACCTTGACCTTGTCAATGTTGTCCTGGTCCTTTTGGGACATATCGCTCAGCAGCTTGCCGCTGTAAATGTCGTCCGTGAACTGCTTCGTGAGCTCCATGTAATCGTCAAAGTCCGTGGGCTGGTTCTTGACCCACACGCAGAATGCGGTGAACGCAAGAATGGCGACGAGGCGGTACACGCGCTCTGAGACGTCCGTGCCGTGGAAAGTGTATAGCGGGCGGAACGAGTCGGCGACCGACAGGTTGTCGTCGAAAAAGTTGGGCAGGATCCAGAACTCAAAGCCGATCATCCAGAGCACAAAGAAGATGAAGAGGCGCACGACGATGAAGACGGCGATGACGATGAGGAAGGTCACCGAGAGGTACCAGAGCGCGACCTTGGCCCACTGCGGCCAGATGGGGAAGCACGTGATGACGAGGAAGCCGATGATCAGCAGCGCCGTCATGATGTTGCGGAACGTCTTGGAGCCCTCGTACATCCACGTGTAGAAGCCGTCAGGCAGGAACTCGGGCTTGGGGTTGGGCGTCAGCAGCTTGCGGTTCTTGGCGTCGCGGTTCGACCGGTGGATGTAGCCGTGCTGCAGCAGCGCGTGGCCCACCGAGCGCGCGTCGTCCTTGGACTGAAGCTCGGGAAAGTACTTTCTGGCCAGCGGACTCGCCAGCAGGAACGACGCCAGCTTGTCGCCGCGGAAGTACTCGACGCGCTTGCCCAGCTCGATGGCCTGGCGCACGGGCATGCCCTTGCGGCCGCGCAGAATGTCCGCGAGCTTCTTGATGCCGGCCTCCGACTCCCACGCGCGGTCTCCCGCGGCGTTAGGTGCGCTGGCAGGAGCTGGAGCTGCAGCAGTAGCAGCAGCTGCGTCCGTCATGGTGGGCGGCTTGGTATATAACGAGGCTAGGAAGGGGGCGAGGCGAGCTGGCGACAGGCGGCTAGCTGTGCTTTATCCTGCGCGTTTTCGGATATGGCGAGCCCTTGGTGTTGGGGTGTCCGTGTCCTCAACGAGCAACCACCCTGTTCTCGAAAAAGGCGGCAGAACGCCCCTCAACGAACAACGCAGTGACGTGTCGGCCTGCTCGTCGGGCGCGTTAGCGACCTCAAGTTATTAAGTAAAGGTTATTTGTGAATGAATTACTAAAGTGTCATTGAATCTTATGATGTTATAGCGAGGGGAAACTCTGGGAGGTCGCGCGAAGGTGGTTTCAAAGCGAGGGAAGGAAACAAGGGAAATGCACATACGATTTCCAAGTCACTTTCCGCCGCCGCCTTTCTCGTTGCCGACAGATCTACCTGCCCCATAATGAGCGGAGGCGGTCGGCGCTCGCGCTTCCTCTTCTCGGGGGCCGGCGCCACCGTCCAGCTGTCCCCAGTAGCCAAGCAAGCCGAAGGTGGCGAAGCTTCTGACCCAGTCGACGGCTACTTTGTATCTCCAGCGGCTCATGCAGGCCGCGTGGTGACGGGCGTCGTGCTGGTGGCCGAGCGCCGAACTGTCGGCGGCCGCGAGCTCTCGGCGGCGTCTTCGACCGGCGCGGCGGCTCAGTTTGGGCTCACGACCGTCTCGTTCGCCGACAAGCTGGCCGAACAGGGCTACAAGGTGCTGGTGCTCGACGTGTTTCCCGACGCTTTCCCTTCTCGGGCGGCTCCATCGCCGGCGGCCATTGCGCGGCTCGAGGAGCAGGCCTCGAGCCACCTCGAGCTGCTGACGATGGGCGTCGGATTCCTCAAGACGCAGGACGTGCAGCGCGTCGGGCTGCTTGGCGTCGGCGCCGGCGCAGACTTTGCCATCAAGATCGCCATGGAGCGACAGGCGGTCGTCGACTGTGCCGTCGCGCTCTCGCCGCATGGAGTGCTGCCCTGGACGCCTGCCGTACCGGTCAGCGCTGATGAGATTGGAGGTGAAGCAGAGGAGTCGAAGGAGGAACAGGCAGCGGCTGCGGTTGTTCCGCTGCTGCTGCTCATCGGCGAGAAAACTCCGTACGCCAACTCGGACGCGGTACGGATTTTTTTTTCGAGTGTGGTTGTGAGATGTTTTCGTTGGTGGTATCTGATGGAGTTTACTTGCATTTGGCAGTACCAGAAACTACTAGCTGCGTGTGCTGCGGATCATAGCATCGCGGGAGCGCTGAAGGCGTCGCTTTTCGTCAACCAAGGAAGTGGATTCGCTTTCTCCAACATTACGGACGAGGATGCTGCAACGCAGGCGATTGCCGAGATCCTTGACTGGCTCGTGCTTCATCTTCACCGATTCCGGGTTGCAGCATGCACCAGCGACACGGATCCATGGTATGTGCACGTTTTGACTCCTTGGGGCCCTGCTTGTTGTGCTGATTGCGTTTGCGATAGGTGGCCGCAAGGACGGAATGGACCTTTTTTCAATCTTGGCTCCAGGAAATGGCACGAGTCGCGTGCGACTTGGCTCACTCCCACTCAAAACCGGTATGATAGGCTTTTCTCCATTTGCGGATTGTTGCTTTGTAGGTTTCTGATCGATGCTCCCTATCTCGTTGCTAGGCCTCCGCGCCCTCCACCGGTCCCAGCCCACTTGCTTTTTGACGGGCTCTCGTCTGTGCGACGGACGTTTGAGCTACCACAGCGCATGAGGCTTGGTGATGTCATCGAGTTATTTGCAGAGATTTGGGATGTTCAGCAATAACACCGCGGTAGTATCGCTGGCGCTCCTCGGCGTGTAATGTGAGTACGATCGCTCCCTCTCGTAAAAAGGATAATCGGAGTGCAGGAGCAAGCTCTCCATCTTGTTTTTCCTGTTGCAACGTCAAGATTTCCTTGTGCACGCGCTGCCTGCCAAGGGGATTGGTGTCGGTCACTATATATGGATGTGACAAAGTTAGATGATGGTGTGGTTCTTCATGATATCCGATAAATTTATACGCCAGTGCATGCAGGGAGCGGGACGACAGAAACGACAGTCACAACAAGTAGCGGGATTGAGCTTGACACGTGAGAATCTCGAGGGTGGGAAATGGCTTCGCCCGAGAGCAAACTCGCGGACGGAAAGCTAGCCGCAGATCTAGATGACGACGATGACCCGACAACAGTTGGAAGTGGAGCAGCAAATCTGGAGACATTAGAGAATGACTTTCAAGAAGTACTCGCGGAGTTGGCAGGGGACAAAAGCCTGGAGCGGTTCCGTCTAGAGTATGAAAAGCTGCACCGTGCTCTCAAGAAATCAAACGCCCAGGAGAAGAAATTAGTCAAGAAGTGCCGCGAGCTGAATGCCGAGATCATCAACAATGCAGCGAAAGTACAGACAGCACTCAAGTTGTCCCAAGAAGACCAAGCTAGCATCGCCTCGCTCAAGAAAGAAATGGAGAAAGCTTGGAAGATGGTGGATGCGTCGCATGAGAAGGAACTGCGCGCCAAAGAGACGATTGCGCAGCTCAAGGATGAGATTAATAACCTGTCACGGCTTGTTGAACAAGGAGCTGGACTTAGCGTCGGCCAAGAGAATATGCTCAAAGAGGTCATGCGCGCCAAGGAAGAGTTGCTTCGCGCAAACGAGGAGCACGAGGCAAATGCTCGTAAAGACCACGACCGTATTCAGGAGCTTCACAAACGTGTCAATGATGCTGAGGCGGCAGCTGCAACCCAACGTGCAGAAATCCAAGCACTTCGGGATCAACTAGCAGTAAAGTCAGCTGAACAAGAGCGTGAGCTTCGGCGAAAGGAGCGGCTCGACAAGGAGCTCAAAGATGCCAAGGGTAAGCTCGATAAGCGAACACAAGAAAATAACGTGCAGCAAGAGGCCCTTACGGAGGCACAGACTGCCCGCGCAACGCTCGAGAAGCAACTACTCGAGGCGCGCGGTACAATGGACAAGTATGCACGCGACTATGAGGCGTTGTTCTCTCGTACGCAAAAGTTGACCGATCTCTTGAACGACCAAAACGAGCGTGTCGAAAACCTCGAAGTAGAGCGTCGTAATCTTGAGAATGCGTTGAAGCTCAAGCAAGACGAGGTTAACCGAGTGAAACTCGAAAAGAATATGGCAGAGCGCAAGATCGATCGTGAGAAGCGCAGCTTGCAGAAGCTTGATGAGAAACTCGAGGACGAGCACACGGCCAAATTAGTGCTTCAAGCTCAAATCAAGAGTATGCAGCGTGATTTGGACAATGACAAAGCAATCGAGGAGCACGTGCGCTCTGAGCTCGAATCTTTGGAACGAGAGCGTGCCGTTCAGCTCAAGAATGTGCAGAAGGCAGAAGCTCGTGTTCGGAAGACCCAGGATGAGGTGAAGGCCGGCGAGCGCGTAACCAAAAACCTTGAGCAAGAGCTGGCTGGTTTCCAGGCAGAGGCGGCCAAGCAGCGCAAGCTCATCTACCAACTCGAAAAAGAGCGTGAAAAGTACGGCCTCGATGCGTCTGAGCAGAAAAAAATGCTGGCAGCTAGCCAGGAAGAGGTAAAATTGCAGGAAATGCGCGCTGCTGAAATGCAGAAGAAGGTAGGCGAAGCAGAGACCAAGCTGAAGCAGCAGCAGCAGCTATATGAGGCTGTGAGGTCCGAGCGCAACCTTTACAGCAAAAACTTGATCGAGTCACAGGACGAGATTGCTGAAATGAAACGGAAGTTCAAAATCCTCACCCACCAGATCGAGCAGCTCAAAGAAGAGGTGGCGGCGAAGGATGTAGCGCTAGTGAAGGAGCACTTTGACCATCAAAAGGTAGAGAAGCAGCGCGAGCTGCACAAGAATGAGTTAGCTAGGCTTCGTGCTTTGCTGGCTACGAATGAAGAGACGATCAACAATCAAGATGCGGAAGTACGCAAGCTCAGCGCAATGCTACGAAGGATGGACGACGAAGCTTTAGCGCAGCGCAAAGAGTACGACCAGGTGGTCAATGAGCGCGACATCTTGGGCACTCAGCTAATACGACGGAATGATGAGCTTGCACTGTTGTACGAAAAACTCAAAATTCAGCAGTCTACACTTGCAAAGGGTGAGGCTCAATATGCCGAACGGTTGCAAGACATTCGCGTGCTGAAACTCAAGATAGCTGATCTGATGCGGGAACTTGCAATTGCTCGGCACCAAGTTGGTCAGTCAGACGAGCTCAAGCGGGAAGTGTATCACTTGCAGCGCGAACTGTTACAAGAGAAGACGAAGGTGAAGGCACTTTCAGAAGAATTGGAAAATCCAATGAATGTGCATCGGTGGCGAAAGCTAGAAGGTAGTGACCCCGCTACATACGAATTACTCCAGAAAATTCAAACACTGCAAAAGCGGTTGATCCAGAAAACCGAAGAGGTGGTTGAGAAAGAGCTGGTCAATCAAGAAAAAGAGCGCCTGTATCAGGAGCTCAAGACAATTCTTGCACGGCAACCCGGGCCTGAGGTTGCCGAACAACTTAGCTGGTACCAGCAAGTTGTGCGAGAGAAAGAGAAACAACTCAAAAGCCTTCTTAGTGAACAGAACATGTTCCAGTCGCGTGAGAATGAGCTAAAATTTGAACTTGAGAGAGTCGCGCGCGAGTTGCACGACTTCAAACGCAAGTACTACAAGAAGAAGCTTGAGGACAAGCTGCGGCAGTCGAACTCGAGCTCGAATCCGACCAAAAGCAGCTCCAACAATGGAGGCCAGCTCCCGAACCTTTCAAGTGCTAACGTTGGGAAAGGCGCAAGTAGCACTCAACGACCATCACCTGCGGAAGCGCAGCGCCAACTGGCTGTGGCCGCGTCCAACCGGTATGTCGGAGGCGGTTTTAGCCTCAATCAGTGACCACATCTGCACAACTATAGTATGGCAATCGCAATAAAATTCTTCGAGGCAGTGCACCGGTGTGGATTACATGTAGCTCCTTCACAACATCTAAACACTAGCCTCAAATGACATGAACGCGAGCAACGACAGGCTCACAGGTCGTCGTGGTCAACAGCGGGCTCTTCTTCCACTGGGCAAACTACATCGTCGATGTTAGCTCACAAAAGAAAAAAAAAATCGGTTATCAGTGAGGTTGCGACGAACCTTGCAGCGCGTTGACACACATGCGGTCCTTTGCGGGAGAGAAGTCGTTGAAAAAAGCCCGGGTCAGCTCGTCCTCGTACTCTCCGACGAACGCCATGCACTATTGCAAACCCTTGCACATGAGAATTGCTGAAGTGAGGCAGCAAAGCCACCAGTCAGACTTACGGCGTCATTGACAATCTTTTTGCCTTTCTTGGAATCGAGCGGCAGCGTCTGCGGCATCGCGCTGCACACGTTGTCGAGCACTTCAAGGATGCGTGCTTCGCTGCGCGAGTACTTGACTTGCTTCTTCTCCTCGCTGATGCGGAACACGACGTCGATATCGTAGTCATCCTGCACCGAGTTTTTGTTGTTGTTGTTGTTAGTAGCTCCTCATTATTCAAAATCTCTTTGATAATCCACATCCTCACCGCAGTGTTGTTGAGCTGCGCCTCGATCTCAAACACGATCGACTTGCAGACTGAACAACCACACAAAGTGGTCACGCATTTGTATACCAAGCCTGCAAAAAAACCCAGCAAGGCTGGAACTTACTGCAGCATGATGCAGGCTGGTTGGTGCCCTCACAGTCGATTTCCTGGTGTCCTGCGGCCTCAAAGCGCTTCGAGTGGTCCCATCTAAAGCCAGCAAACAATCAGAAAACATAGCAAACAGTGCTTAACACAGCGAAGCAATCACCGGTCGGTCCAAGCAGCGCAGAGCGTCGGCAGGAAGAGCGCAGCGACCGCCAAGCTGCTGCCACGCATGCTGATTGTCCCAATAACGCTGACTACGGAAAAATGGTCGGAATTCGTACCATAATAGCCCGCTTTTGGTCGACTGCGATTGGTCGAAATTTGTGACAGTATTGAAGGATTGTATCTGTTTGGGGAGGGTGTTCTAGAAAGTGCCACAAAAGATCCACGTGGCCGCTCCAAAGCGTCGCGATTTGCAGCTGCCTCAACTCCTGGGCGCCTTACGACCCGTCGACGGCGACCGCAGCTGTGTGCGCGAAAGCTGCACGACTTTCCAGCGGACGCGTCAAGGCTCGCACAGAAAGCGCGTGTGATGCTGGGTGGGACACGTAGCCGCCGCTGAGCGCATCCGTCCGAAGGCGTCCGACGTCGGCTCCCCAGCCACAGAGGGACACTATGCCCGGGACATCTTTACGACCACTAGCAGCATACAATTCCCAAGATACTTGCTCCGGAATTTCGAAGGATTTGGAGTTTCAGCCAATGGCACGCGTCCACGAGCTGTTTTTAACCAGCAACCAAAACACAATCTCTTTTTTTCCGCGATCTTTTTGAACGGCAACCAACGACCTTCTTGCTCATTATCCAATCCGACCGGTGACCCACAAGTGCAACCTTCTTCGAGAAAGGCCGACCGACGCTGTCATGGGCAAGCGGCTGGTGCTCGTGCTGCTAGCGCTGGTGGCCGCGCTATGCTGCACGCTGCCTCATCATGGCGTCGTCATGGCGCAGGTGGCGTCCGACGCTGAAGAAGTGCTGGGGTGCGCTCGCTGCCTTTCTCTCCATGTGAAGTCGCCACTATCAAAATGACTGACGTTGTTGTATTATAATGGACAGGCGCAGCGAGCCGACGCTGTTCGTGGACGAGCTGGACGACGAGCCCGTGGCGGGCGGGGAGAAGTTCGAGTTCCAGGCCGAGGTGTCTCGGCTCATGGACATTCTCATCAACTCGTTGTACAAGACCAAGGAGATCTTCCTGCGCGAGCTCATCTCGAACGCCTCGGACGCGCTCGACAAGATCCGCTTCCTTGCGCTCTCAGACGACACGGTTCTGGGCAAGACCAAGGACCTCGAGATCCGCATCACGTACGACAAGGACGCGCGCACGCTCACGATCCGCGACACGGGCGTCGGCATGACCAAGCAGGAGCTCGTCACCAACCTCGGTACGGTCGCCAAGTCGGGCACCGCCAACTTCGTTGAGGTCATGCAGAAGAGCGGCGACGCCAGCCTCATTGGCCAGTTCGGTGTCGGCTTCTACTCTGTCTACCTCGTCGCCGACCGCGTGCGCGTCGTGTCCAAGAACAACGAGGACGACCAGCACATCTGGGAGTCGGACGCCAACGCCTCCTTCACGGTCGTCAAGGACCCGCGCGGCAACACGCTGGGCCGCGGTACGGAGATCACGCTCTTTCTCAAGCCCGAGGCGACCGAGTTCCAGAGCCAGGACCGACTCAAGGGACTTGTGGGCCACTACAGCGAGTTCATCAACTTCCCCATCTACCTCAACACGAGCTCAACCGAGACGTTCGAGGTCGAGGAGGAGGACGACGAGCCGGTGGCTGCTGAGACCGACGACGAGGACCTGGACGAGGACAGTGAGGAGCTCACGGCCACCGATGAGGAGGATGAATCGGCTCCTGCCGAAAAGAAGACGCGCACGGAGACGCGCACGGTGTGGTCGTGGGAACGCGTGAACGAGGTCAAGGCCATTTGGACCCGCTCGAAAGAGGACATTGCTGAAGAGGAGTACCAGAGCTTCTACAAGTCGCTTCACAAGTCCCCGGATGACCCGAACACTTGGATTCATTTCAAGGCTGAGGGCGAGCTCGAGTTCAAGTCGATCCTCTTCATTCCGAGCTACGCTCCTCCGAACATGTACAACCGCTTTGAGCAGCACAAGGCCGACATTAAGCTGTACGTGCGCAAAGTGCTAATTACCGACGACTTTGACGAGTTCCTGCCGCGCTACCTCAACTTTATCGTTGGCGTCGTGGACTCGGATGATCTCCCCATCAATGTGTCGCGCGAGACGCTCCAGGAGAACAAGATCCTGCGTGTGATTCGTAAGAAGCTCGTGCGCAAGGTTCTGGAGATGCTGCGCAAGCTCTCGGAGGACGAGAGTGATGACGATGATGACGACGACGATGATGAGGAAGAGGACGAGCAGGAGGAGGCTGCTGCTGATGCCGAGGCTGCTGACAAGAAGGATGCTGAGGAAGAGGAGGAAGAAGATGACGAAGATCTGGCGATCAACGAGAAGTACAACCAGTTCTGGGAGCAGTTCGGCAAGAACATCAAGCTCGGTGTCATGGATGACGCGTCGAACCGCGCCAAACTCGTGAAGCTGCTTCGGTTCAAGTCGAACAAGAGCGACGGCAAGTGGATGTCGCTGGACCAGTACGTCTCGCGCATGAAGGACTGGCAGGACTCGATCTACTACATTGCTGGCGAGTCGCCGGAGGCGTGCTCAAAGTCGCCGTTCATGGAGAAGCTCAAGGCCAAGGACCTTGAGGTTCTGTACATGGTCGACACTCTTGACGAGTACACGCTTCAGCACGTCCCTGACTTTGAGGGCAAGAAGCTTGTGGCCATCACGAAGGAGGGCATCAAGTTTGGCGATGAGGACGAGAAGGTTGTCACCAAGCGCGAGAAGGCGTACGCCTCCAAGTTCGAGCAGCTTACTGTCGGTCTCAAGATGCTGTACGGCGACAAGATCGCTGAGGTGACCATGTCACAGCGCGTGGTCGAGTCGCCGGCCGTGATGGTTACGTCGCAGTGGGGTTACTCGGCCAACATGCAGCGCATCATCAAGGCGCAGACTTTCGCCAGCCGCGACGGTGGCGGTCTCCAGGTCGGCCCTCAGTCCGCTATCCTGGAGCTGAACCCTCGCCACCCTATCGTCGTCAAGCTCAACGAGCTCATGGCCAAGGCCGACGACGTTGAGTCGCTCGACGAAGAGACTAGCGACCTCGCGTGGCTGTTGTACGACGCGGCTCTCATCAACTCTGGCTTCGACATGACGGACGTGGACCATTTCGCGTCCCGTGTGTACCGGGTTATGCAGAGCAGCATGGGTCTCGAGAGCATGGAGCTCGAGCCGGAGATCGAGGTCCCCGAGGGAGACGAGGATGATGCGGCTGCTGATGAGGAGGAAACCGAGGAAGAAGAGGAGGTTGCCTCTCTCGACGACGAGGACGAGGGACAGGTTGTCGACGAGAAGGATGAGCTGTAAGCCGCAAAACACGCGTTGACATGATTTTATCGATTTCTGCGCGTTGCAGATCAATAACACGAGTCCTCAGTCCTTGCCGAGCGATGCAGGTGCTGCGTCAGCGTCGCTGTCCTCGCCCCAGCACGCCGGACGACCCTTGCGCCAGCGCTCGTCCAGCTTTTCCATCGTGCACTCGAACAGCGGCTTGTGGATCTTCTTGCTGACAATGTTGTGCTGCTCGCACAGCCACAGCGAGAAGCTCGTGCGCGAGTCGACACTGCTCAAAATCAACGCGATCATTCAGCACCAACATGTTTTCACAGCAACAAACAACAACAACAACAACAACACCATGGAAACTCACCGCGGCGGCGACTTCTGGATCTCCTTCTGGAAATCGTCCGCACAATGGACGCACGGGTACATGAGCGCGAGCGTCTCGATGAACGCCTTGGTCTTGGCCTGGTACTCTGGCGTTGGCTTCTCCGGGTAGTACACACCCATTGAGTGCAGCTGAAAAAAAAAACATCATCGGGAAAACTTGAGCATTTCATCAATTCGAAGCCATTTGGGGGCCATTTTTGTGGCGCACCAGCCCCCATGTGGCCGTGCCGAGCTCCTCGCGGCCTAGCGGGCAGTCGGGCGGCGGGCTCTTGGGCTGCGCCCCGGCCTTCTTCTTGCCTACGAAGCTCTTGAACATGTCGACCTTGGACGCGCACGCAGGCTCGACGCAGTTCGGGTCGCTCATGTTGCCAGGCTGCTTGATCGCCAATGCGCTTGTGACAAGCAAAGTATCGCGTACCTGGACTATGGTACATACAGAGTGTTGGTTTTGTCTTGACGACGACTTCAACATAACTGCCACAAAGGTTTTTGTCAAGTCGCACCACAAGCAACAGCGTTGAGCACTGCAATGTCGTTGCCCGATCAGAGACGCGTTCAGATTTTTGGTATCAAGCAAATACTTGATTTTCATGTTGTAAGTGCATTCTGGTTTTCGTGCAACGACAGAAAAAGCATCGTCCACGCATTGATTTCCTCCTTTTCTGCTTGGAGCTTTGATCGGATTCAAGCAGCTCTAGGGACCGAGATACCACCATCCTTACCTTTGATACTATCTAATGCGGGCAAAACGTTTGGATCTACAATCAACGAGCTCACACTGTGGATTTTTGATGCGAGCGCGAATGAACTTCGGTCCGCACAAACCCGCCAATATGATCGACATCCCCACACGCAGTCGGCACAACGACTTATTGCATAGCAAAATGTGTGATGGCGGGCACAAGAGATCATCCAACAATTCTAAACAGGTGGTGATCTGTTTCACCTTGCATGATGTTTGCATCAGCCTGGTAATTACTACCAGTGGTGACGACATCATCAGGCCCACTCATCACCACTATTGATTACAACTCCAAGTCTGGCACACGTCCTGTGAAAGATGTGGTCGCCTTCACTTTCGATTTTGATCAGTACCAGCGCAATATGTTCGAGAGTTTCAAGAGCAAGAAAAATAACGACGAGAAGACCGAGAAGGCCCCTGCGACTGATTGTCCTCTAAACCGCGGGACACTCGGCACAGCTACCTGGGGATTGGTGCGTAGTGACCAAATCGCCTATCGATGAAGCAGTTCGACTAAACACGCTCCTGCCCTCAGCTGCACACAATGGGAAGAGTCTACCCGGAAAACCCGACGCCTGAGTACCAGGCCAAGACCAAAGCGTTCATCGAGATGCTCGGGATCTTGTACCCATGCGTCCATTGCGCCCCGGATTTTCAAAAGGAGATTGAGAAGTCGCCTCCACGGTGTGCTAGCCCTTATTTGCTTTTCTCTCCAACGAATCTAATGAACCCTGTCTTTGCCGATCAGTGTCGACTCACGCACGAGCTTCTCGGTGTGGCTGTGCCAGCAGCACAACATCGTCAACGAGAAACTCAGCAAGCCGCTGTTCGAATGCACGATGGAAAAGCTGGACGAACGCTGGCGCGATGGCCGCCCGGATTGCTGGGACGACGACGAATAGAACTAGCTCGATGAAGGTAGTGCGTCGTAGGATACGGAAGAAAGCGACAGCAATAACTAATCACGAGTTTGTCACTCCACCTCGTCGATCTTTAAACTTTTACTTGAAGATTTGACCTTGTATAATTCTGCATCCCAATGGCGCGGACGTTTGCCTCGATGAGTCGATGCTGAGCCCCTGCTGTGGCTGTTGCTATTATCCCTACGTCGACAACAAAATCGACCAAGCTTGTGGTTACGGTAATCTTGAAACTTACGGTTAGGCTGCTGTTCGGCATCTAAATCAGAAGTTCAATACCTCTGTGGAGGTATTCGCAATGAGAGTCGAGCTGACGGGTGCAATGATCAATGACATTGATTAAAAATCAGAACCAACAGTTTTCTTCGCTGTAAGGTTTGCAAACGATGATGAAGCTAAAGTCAACGTTGTTTGATATACCGGCGAGTTCACACTTCTGCTGCCTTTTTTATCGTTTGTCTCTAGTGTAGTGGAAGTTTCGGTGGCTTGTACAGACTACAGTACAATAGCGATACAGACGAAGTATCACAAAAGCGATTGATCTAACTTTTACATGATCAATTTTAATGACGCTCATGACTCAGTGTTATGATGTCTACATGGTTGGGAATCTCGTGATGTGGGGAAGCAAAAAAAAAAGCGGACAATCTGGTTGCTGATACTGACAACTGAAAACTTAACTGCACTAGAACCGCCTTTCCCAATAGATGTCGAAGCCGGTTTTTCGATGTCCCCCCATCAACTTCACCAGCACATGGACGACATTTTTTGCCGAATGCATGCCTCAGCGAGTAAGAACAATAAGCTGATGCAACCGCTAGTTGTCTGCTGTGCGCGCTAGGATTTTTTCAACGATCGACAAAGTCACGTACAGTACTGCTGTCGAGCGCGAATGCCGACCACTGCATCGTCGATGCAGCACCGAGCACCTCAGTCTGCACAAACTCGCCAATTTGATTGACTTGTCCCCATGCAGTGGACACAGAGACTCATCCCGTGGCGAACGTGAGAGTGACCATTCAACAATTGTAAACATCTGGTGACCTGCTTGGCTTTTATTCGTTGCATTAAGCGCCGTCGGATTAAGCTGAGGTACAGTATCAGTTTGATCACCGTATCGATTTGTAATGGATTGATCACCACTACTAGTGATTACCACTCCAACTTGGTAAACTCTGGCATTGGCAAACGACCAGTGCAATTCCACTAGGATGAGCGAAATGGAATCAGCGCTGAGTGCCAACTCCACTTTCAAATTTGACAGTAACCGCGCAACATGTTCGAGAGTATCATGGGCAAGAAGAAGGACGAAAAGAAGATCGAGAAGGCCCCAGCGACTGATTGTCCATTGAATCGCGAGTCGCTTGGCACAGCCACTTGGGGACTTGTGCGTTGCAGTCAAACTATCGACTGTTACAGTCGACACTGTTGTCTAAATGTGTTGCTGTCCTCAGCTACACACGATGGGCAGGGTCTACCCGAAAAAGCCGACGCCAGAGTACCAGGCCAAGACCAAGGCGTTCATCGAGACGCTCGCGCTCTTGTATCCGTGCTCGCATTGCGCCCCGGACTTTCAAAAGGAGATTGAGAAGTCGCCTCCACGGTATGTTCTGGCCACTCTTAGCTGCTTTGGTACATTAAAGTCTGATAAATCGTGTCTTTGTCGAGCAGTGTCGACTCACGCACCAGCCTATCACTGTGGCTTTGCGAGCAGCACAACATCGTCAGCAAGAAACTCAACAAACCGCAGTTCGAGTGTACCATGAAAAACCTAGACGAGCACTGGGGCAACGGCCGCCCGGCTTGCTGGGATGACGACGAAGATAACTAGCTCCAGCAGTTAGTGTGCGTCGTAGGGTACGGAAGAAAGCGACAGCAACAACTACATGTAGCGGAGCTTGCAACTACACCTACGTCGGCGACAATGTTTCTGACGGACAAACCGAATGAATCTGTGACCGATGAAGTCGTGAATCATCCAGTTTGGCTGTTGCTAGGAATCTAGATTCGGATCCATATTCGCTGTGAGAGTCGTGCTGGCGCCTGCAATCTTCATGATCAATCAATAAACCACCAGGTATCTTTACCATAAGTTCTTGCAACGCTATGCTGGCATAAGTCTGGCGTTGGTTACAACAATTAGGGCAATGTAACGGTAGGAGCTTTATATTGAAGCGTCTGCATTGATAAGAAGCTTTACTCGAAATGCACAAAGCGAGGGGATCACCACCAGCGTCGCCTGCCAAGGCCAGCCCGTGCGTTTGAGGCTTTGGATGTGACCCGAGGAGTTTGCTCATTATGACGGTGAGCAGACTGACGACCAATGTGACGCCAACCAACGCGTATGAGGGGACGCAGCTTGCGGAGCCGACGCCACAACTCGACTTGCCTCAGAGAGTGGATGCTCCAGCCAGCGTATGTGCTTTAGCTTTAGCCCCAAGAAGTGTAATGGTAAGATTTTGTCTGATTGCACAGTTGAACAGATCAAAACGCCAGCTCGAGCACTGGCAACAACAAGTGAGGAACGTGTCAAGCAGACCGTGTTCTCTCCGCATGCAGCTGCGCTAAGACAGCTACAATCTCGGATTCGAGGATCATTTGAGAACAGTGAAGAAATTATCTCAAAGCTCAGCGCGTGCTCAGCACAAAAACCCAAAGACAGAGAGCGAGCAGTCTCGGCCAAATGGATCAAGGAGTATACGATGCTGGTGCGTAAGATCTTCGTCCATATCCCGACTTTTGCTAACTTTAAAGAAACCACGTTAGGCAGAATCGAGCAAGCGTGCAGGACGCCATGATGCTGAATGCAGCGCCTATCTATGGTACGCAAGCACACTCTTGGTATCAGTCTGAGCGATACTAACGTAGGTATCCTTGACCACAACTCTCAGCCTTGGCATTCTGTACGACAATGCAGAAGACTATTACAAAGCCATCGACTATTACATGTTGATGCTATCCATTAGCGAAAGTACTCAGCACAACATGTTCATCGGTCTTGCGGCTAATTGCATCGGGGTCAACTACCAGCTCTTGTCGTCAGGCAGTAAGCAGTATGTTTACACTGGGAAGTTTGTCGACGCTCAGAGTCGCAGCTTGCGTTTGGCGGTGGAGTATCATACCAAACACTTGGAAGTCGCAGATGATGCAGGCAAATTCATCGCTCACCTAAATCTGGGGCTCACTCACGGTTCGCTTGGTGACTCAAATGGAGCTGCTCGGCATCACCAAGAAGCACTGCGCTTGGCTATCCAGCTCAACAGTGCCTATGGCCAAAGTCTTGCTGTCGGTAACCTTGGACTACTTGCAAGCCGTCAGGGAGATAACGACACAGCGACGGCGTGCATGAATCAGCACTTGCAGCTCATCCAATCGGTCAGTGACCGACCAGGCGAAACATTTGCCTGGATTCAACTTGGACATCTGGCGTGCAAGTCTGGAGATTACGCAAAGGCAGAGCGAGCTTTTGACCAAGCATATCGCCTAGCGCAGGAAGTTGGCGCTACTGCGACGATGAAGCAGTGTAGCTGCTATCTCGGAGTGGCGAGGGCTCGGATGCAAATGAGTGCGTACGTTGTGCAGCTGACAGGACCTCTGCTTGGGACGCATACATCGTAAGACGATGGTTCGTGCAGTTTCAGATAGCGCGTCTCATTACTAGTAATCGTATCTACACGCTTGGTTCCTTGATCTCAATGATCTTGATCACACCTTCTCGATTTCCATTCTTCTCGCTCGAAGGTCGATCTCCGACGTATGAAATCTCGTTCTTGTGCGGATGCCAGCACAGGTAGTCGAGCTGGCGCTGCAATTGAAGGGAGAAGACCGTCTCACCCGACTGAGTGTTCACGACGGTCATGTTGGGCTCCTCCATGCTGATCGCGAGGTACTTTCCGTCGTGGCTGTAGCGCACCGACCGGATGCTTGCCCTGTTTGTGAATAAAAACATATGTGTGAGTTCTTAATTCCTGTTATTGAATTGGAAGAGGTTACGTACGTTGTGATGGTGAACGTGCGGACGCAGTATAGTTCTTCTAGATCCCAGATGCTCACCAGCGAGTCCAGACCGCCTAGCGCCAAATATCTGCAATACAAAAAAAACAGGACGTTGAGCTCTCACACTAACATTTAAAAAGCATAACTACATACCTTCCAGACGGGTCGAAGTCAAGACAGACGCAGCCACCTGCATGCGCAACAACCTAGAAAAAGCATCCACGATGTTAGACTCCAAAATCAACCAGAGCCGATGGTTTCACGCAAAACGCACCTTGTGCACATTCTCGATGGTCGGGTTTCCCTTCTTTTCGGCCACGATCCGGAGGATCTCGAACGTGCCATGGCCAGCAGGATGAGCTGCAGGTTTGTAGCAAAAAAAGTCTACGGTTAACACCAATCAAGCAAAGCTGACAAGAAGAAAAAAATCCCAGCAAATCTAACCTGCCGCAACAAAAAGCAACCCGGTCATGCTGAAGCGCACGTCGTAGACCTGGTGAAAGATTCACATCAGTAAAAAAAAATAAAGTTGGTAATTGCAACAAAGCCACAACAATCAAAACAAATCCCCCCACCTCGTACGGGTTGACGACGCGGCGCACGACGCGGTTCTTGCGCGTGTCGATGAGCGTGACGCAGTCGTGGTTGCTCACGACAATGTACTTGGCGTCGTGGCTGTACACGATGCTGAGCGCCTCGTTCTGCAGCGAAATGCTGTGTGCGATGCGGCCCGACTTGGCGTCCCACATGCGCACCGTCTTGTCCGACCCGGCGCTCGCGAGCCTCAGCGGCGCCGTCGGGTCCCACGCGATCGCCAGCACGGGCTCCGTGTGTCCTCGCAGCTCCAGCGAGTCCCGGTCCTGCATAGTACATGTGCCAGCCATGCAGTATTAGCGCCTCTAGGCTCGAAAAATCTACTATATAGCGAGAAAGGACGGACGTACGCTGCCGTGCGGCCATATGCGGATGGTCTTGTCCTTGGAGCCCGAGGCCAGCAGAGAGCCGTCACAGTTGAACTCGAGCGCGTACACCGAGTGCGAGTGCCCGTAGAGCTCCGGCAGCTGCGTGAACGCCGCCGCAGCTTGAGCTGCTCTCCGATCCTCGCCTCCGTCCATGACTTCTTGGCTTTCCCCCGCAAAAAATAAGACGACGAGCCATCTAAACCCACTATACATCATAATTTGATGTGGTTGACACCGTATATGCGTTATGAAGAGGCGGTCCGACCGTTTTCGCGTGACTCCCATTCAGTATGGCGAGGTAGTCAGCAAGTCAGGAAAGGGCTGGAAAGGCGCCTGCAAGCTGCATCCTCAAAGCCTCAAGGCAAGGCCGTCGCTAGTGGTGCCTTCTGAGTGGGTGTGTGGGTGTTCCAGGCTTGAAGGCTCCAGTCAGCTAATCGCGGGAATCAGCAGGGTGCGTGCCACTCTGTGGGCCCAGCCGTAAGCCAGAGGGAGTAATCGACCGTTGAACCCACCGCTGGGGTAAGCCCATGGCTCGCCGACTGCTCAAGGGCGTGTCTGGCGACGTCCCCATTCTCGAGGAGGACGAGGCGCTGGGCACGAGCCGCTCGTCTTCGCTCGCCTTCTCGTCCAACTTCCAGTCGACTACAACGGCCACAGCCACAGCCACGGCTGCGTATATGGAGGCGCGTCAACAACAGCAGCAGCAATTACAGCCGGCGGCGTCGCCGACCCCGCAACATGAGGCCGCGCTGACGCACAAGACGTACTCTGGTCGACTGATGGCCGCGTACAGGCAGAAGGACGAGGCTCATGCGACTAGTGAAGGGAGGATCGAGGAGCTGCACGCCCACCAGCGGTCGCACGCTTCGTGGCGCTTCTACCGCACGCTGTGCCAGTTCCGCTTCGGCTACCTGGCGTTCCTCGTGGTCATGACCATCCTCATGTTCTCCTTCACGCTCATCATGGAGATCTTCTTCGCGATCTTCCTGCCGAGCGCCAAGTACGACGACTACTACGCCGTGCGCGCGGTTATCTTGCTCGTCACGCTACCGCTAATCCTCTTCTTCCTCTCGTACCTCTTTGAGGAGTCTTGGCGGCTGTTCCTGGACGCAATCAACAAGTCGGATGGCTCGATGCCCAACTTTCGACTCGCACTCGCAGTTGTCATCCACTACGTCCGCCACCGCAAGGAGCTCAAGGACACTGACCTGGTCGATGAAGAGCCAAGCGCGGATGCTGGACAAGCACAAGGGGAGGATGCAGCGGTTGGAAATGACACGATTATGTCGCCGGAGTCACGCCCAAGTTCTCCGAGGCGAACGTCTTTGCACAGGAGAGCAACCAAGCACCGAGCTTCTCTGTTGCTGACAGCCAAGAGCGACCCGTTCCTAGACGACGACAAGGAGGAAGAAGACGAAAAGTGGGAACGAATTGAGGAGCGACGGATGGAAACAGAAGAACAGCAAGATGCGGCGCCTGTTGTACCATCGGCCTTGGCAAACAATGAGGAGAGTACGACGGCGAATGCTGGCCCTTCAATTGTGGCAAGCCGGTGGAAACGCGCAAAAGCAGCCGTCGCGGCCACGATGCTCATCAAGAAAGTCGAAGACGAAGGCCCAGTGATCGATCTATCGACATTCATCATTGTCGACATCATTTGCCCGGTGGTCTTCGAAGTGGCAACACTCGCAGCGATGATCATCAAGATATTGAGCTCGTGGTCCGTCTCCGGCGCATTCCTGGCGTATGTGCAAATGGGCTTTTGGATAATGAGCGCGTACCTGGTTCTGTGGATGATCACGCACTTCTGGAGCTCTCGCAACGGCAAAATGCGCAAGCTTGTCAGTAACTACCGGCGACGGCGCCGAAGCATGCTTCGAGCGCTGCGCCATCTCGAGCGCCAGAAGCGATCTGAAAATCTGTGGCTTTTGGATGTTGGTTTTCGATTCTACCACCACGTTGGGATTGCGATCAACCCGATGGGGTGGTGTAAGCGAGGAAAGAAGCAGAATGCAAAAAGGAGCGACGAAGTCGATGTTCAAGCTGTTGCTATAGAGGTCGGAGAGAACGGAAACCAAGAGCAGACTGGACACGTGCTTCGAATGGAACGCATCCGCGAGGTTCGAGCGAAAGTTCGGGCCAAGAACCCATGGTATTCGCTGTCTTTCCGGGTGCGAGCGCTCATCCTGCTTCTTGCGGTTATTGGGTCAGCACTCCTGTCGCTTTGGTCGTTTATGGTCGGCTGGCCCATCATGGGGATTTGCATGATCGCGCTCAGCTCTGTGATCCAGCAGTGGTTCCCCCAGATCTTCGGCAAGGCCTTCCGTCACTTTATCACGTTCTTCGTGTTGGTCTCGCTCGTCTTCTTCTCCTCTGCGATTATCATCGGTGTATTCACGTCGACGGGAAGTTTTCAGCTTGGCCCCTACCAAAACGGAACGAATGATATCGTTGTTACCCAAGCACAGTCAGACTCGCTGACACTCAATGGACATGCCATCACTTTCGACGCGACGTCGCAATACCCAGCGTGCAGTATCGACTACGGTGGCTTAAGCGTGATGGATTTTGCGCTTATGGCGGACGCTGCGTACGGCGCGACGACAGCGGAGCAAAAGACTGCGTTGACAAATCGCTTCAACGGCACCGATCTCGAGGACTGGGAGTACGTCACGCGCAACAACGACTCGGACTACCAAGTGTGGATGCAGCTGTATTTCCCAAGCATCAACATGACGGTCATTGCAGTCCGTGGAACGGCGTCCGTGTCGGATGCACTCGAAGATATGCACTTTTGGTTTGGTATCACCATCATGCAGGCAGTGAACATCTTTGTGCCGTTCTTGAAGCAGTTGCCACGGAAATTCGTCGTCTGGATGCTGTCGATGCCGCTGCTGAATACAGTCATGCCTGCGCCAGTGTATACGGATCTGCTCGACCACATTATTACTGTGCGGTCACAGCTAGGTGGAGCCAACCTCGTGATCACTGGGCACAGTCTTGGAGGTGCAATCGCGGCTATGGCTGGCGCAAAGACGAAGACGCGGGCCGTGTCGTTCTCGGGCCCTGGTCTTCTGTACTCGATTGGACGCTTCGACATTGATGCACAAGACGTCCGGGATTATGTGCTGACAATGAAGCCAAGGAAGGACATTGTGCCACAAGTGGACCAGCTCGGTGGCATGGTGCAAGAAATCCGGTGCAAGCATTCGTCGCCGATGAGCTGCCACAGCACAACGACGCACCTGTGCGAGCTGTATTTCTCCTGCGGCGATATGCGAGGCCGCAACTGGAACACAACCGAGCTCTGCATCGAGTATAACGCGCTGGTCGACACTGATGACGACGACGACGAAGACGACTAGATTATGTGGAAGTTGAATAAGGGACCGAAAGAGAGGGTAGTAGGTGTACACATGTAGATGCCTGTTCTTGCGCTGCTTAGAAGAGAGAGAGAAATATCAAAGCCTCGCGCTCCGACCCAGTTGCGGGCGCCCTCCACTCTTAACCGTTGCCTGCCGCCGACACGCGCGGGATGTCGTGGTGCTCCGTGACGCTGCCGAGGTACTGGTTGAGCTCCTCCACACGCTCCCGGTACGTCTTGCTCGCAAGTTTCTCAATCTCCTCTTGCTCCTGTTTTGCATTAGGCAAGCACAGCAAGAAAAAAAACGAGCGTTAGGATATCATAACAACACTAGATGCAAACAACAACACTGGTCATGAACATGAACGCACCCGCTTGCGGCGGTGCTCCTCATGGCGGCGCTGGGCCGGCGTCAAGCCGCTGAACTCGTCGCGCTTTTGCTCCGAAGCTTCATCTCGCTGCTCTTCATTAACCGATAACGAAGAGGTTACGACGGCCTCGCTCTTGCTCTTCTTGCTCTTCTTGCTCTTCTTGTGCTTCTTCCCGGACGCCACCTTGAGCGACGCTCCGTTCTTCAGCTTGAGCTTCCCACGCTTGATGGTCTCCATGTTCACAAAAATGTTTTTCTATCGATTTTCTCGAAAAGGGTTACGGCTATACGTAACCCATTGGGTTACACCACTCGAACGCCAATGGAGACAGGCGGCGAAGGCGGTGGTGCCATGGTGGCCGCTGCTCCTGTCTCTGATGCAGCTCCTTCAGGCTTAAGCGCTGCTAGCGATGCATCAATACAGGAAGATGAGCGAGTACCAGAAGATGTGGAGGTGATGGAGCAAGACTCGAAGCGTCAAAAGCAGCAGCAGCAGATGTCGATCTCATTTCGTAGCGCGCTGTCGACCAAGAAGCCTGTGGTTCGAACCTGCGGGTGCGACCGGCGCGAGGTCTGCCACGTGTGCCGCAGGTGCATTGAGGCTCACTGTGTCTGCGGGCCCAAGGCATTTCGACGCATGGAGCGGCTTGTTTGCCGCGAGTCGCGCTCGTGCGACTGTGTTCTGGTGGACGAGAGCGCCTCGCGTTGCCAATTCTGCCGAGGATGCCGAAGAGGAAGTGGCGGGATGCACAGCCACTGCTTCTGCGAGGAGCACTACTCGTTGTACAGGCAGCTGCGAGCGGTGAAAGCTGCTGATGACACTGAGCAGTTTGATCACCTTCTCCGCAACGGAAGCTGCAGCTGCTTTCTATTGTTCAAGCCGGCCGAGTTTCGTGATAATGCAGAGATCCTGGCGAGAAAGCAGCGGAGACAGGAGCGCGACGACCGGCTTGCGCGCATTCGGCGCGCGTCCGGGATCCCGTCGACCGAGAATCTTTATATGAGGAAGATTGTGGTGTCCAGCGATAGTGAAGGTGACAGCGATAATGACGAGAGCGATATCGATGAGTTTGGTGCGGAGCTAGTCACTATTGCGTTACCGTCCTTGAAGAGAGAGCTCGAGGGCAAGAGTGGAGATAAACACGATAGTAGCCGCGTCATTGTCGGAAAGAACGGATGCACACTGCGCGAATCTGTGGAGCCCCCAAGAATGGAGGCACGCAAGTCAACGTTCAAGGTGCGTTTATATAGTAGTGGGAACACGAAACAACAAAGTCGACCTAACTGTTTCCTACTCTCAGATTTTGAACGCAAATGCAGAAAATGCAGCAGAGCGTGCATTCAGCAACTTTTTCTATTTGGCAGGTACCACCCTCTTTTTCGCAAATTGGTGTTGCAACTATTGTCATCATACTAACACTTCGCGACCGCATTGGTGTGGCTTTAACGTGCAGACCAAGAGCATGCTTGGCCAACAGATGCAAGTACTCCACTTTCTCTTACTAAACAATTGAATAGCCAACTGACTGCGATGCCTATTTTTTGTTATCGCAGGATATTATCGACTACATTGCTTACATCGCCAGCATTCAAGTGGCCAATGTCCCCGAGCTCATTGGAACAATGGACGACACAGCTGCTGTTGCAGTGGGAATTATCGTTGAGGAATATGTGAAGCAGTTAGTTGAAGAATTTATGCGAAAGCCTGATGATGAAGACCGCGAAAGCGACGAACCTAGTGGGTCCCAAGATGATGAAGATGGCGATGCATACACAATATGTCCGCTAGCTGAGCAGTCTGTCAAGGCTTTCACAAACTATGTTCTCTGTGGCTTCGACTGGAAGCTTTTCAGAAACCAGTGGCGGGATGACGATCCGACTTCGCTGCAAGACCATCTCACTCAACAAATTTTCGTCTCTCTGTCTGCGTGCCGGAGTCGAAATGCATCACCCATGACTGGGTTCGATATCTCTCAAGTCAAGGGCTGGATCCGTGCTGCAATGATCGATCACCCCGGAAGTAAACTTCAGTTTCCTGCAGATCATCTCCCAGACAACAGCATCAATTATGTACCGGACGAACTTGAGGAAAAGCTATACAACACTGATATGCCATATACCAAAGAGTTTTCGACGCGGATTGCAGTCCGCCCCAGTGTTGGGGCACCCTTGTACTCCATGTCTGCAGATGGCTGGGCCGTCCGTGGAACTCACGAGGTGTCTGTGCGAGTGAATAATCTTCCGAGCAAGGCAGCTGCCAATGAGTCGATGCAAAAAATCACGGACGTGATGGATAAATTCCGCGATAAGGTGTCCAAGGAGCAGCGCGATTGGATCTACACACGAAATTATCCCATCTACGTTGTGACGCGTAAGCATATCAATGAGTACATGCGCAAGAAAAATGCTCGGCTTGAAGCCGAGCGTATTGCCGCCGAAGAAGCCGCTAGAAAACCTGCCGAAGAAGCTGCTAGAAAAGCTGCCGAAGAGGCTGCTAGAAAAGCTACCGATGAAGCTGCTAAAAACCCGTTACCACTGCAACATCTGACAGAACTGCTAGCAAAAAAGAAGCGTAAGCGTGGAAAGAAGCCTACAAAGAAACCTGCAAAGGCGCCTGCAAAGAGGCCAACAAAGGATAACAAACCGCAAGCAGCGGATGCCCCGGTTGAAATGTCAGCCTACTTGCGATTGCAGAAGCGCTATCAGAACAGCAGGATCAGGGCCCTGGCGAAAAAAGCTGCAGCTAGAGCACAAGAGTTTGCTGCTCAGAGCAAGGCTAAAGAGTACGCAAATGATCCCGCTAAGGCAAGCGAAGCGATTACTACCGATACTGGAAGCGATAAGATTGTGCCTGCCCAGTCAGACAGCGATAAAGCGAATGAACAAAGCCACAAGCCAGCAAAATCGATTCTATCGTCGCCAAAGCAGGATGTTGACAAGCCAAAGAAGCCCTCATCGGAAGCTGGCCTAACCAAAAAGAAGCAGATCAGGGATCGACCTCGGACGATGGCACCTGAGCAAGATAGCGCTCCGAAAGAAGACAATATTGCTTCGGAGGATACATCAAGTAGTGGGCCCGGTACTCACCAAGGACATCCACATTCAGTATCGAAGCAAAAGCGAGCCGCACGGACCATAGACTCAAGCGACACCGAGGAGGAAAACCCAAGCGCGCAGGCAGCCAAGGAGCAGAAAGTAGATTCAGGTTTTCAGCTTCCTAGCCGAAAACTGGTAGGCATGGCCACGTCAGTGAGCACCAAGCCCGACGCCAATGCACCAACTCCGCTCCAACGTAGCGCGACTCCAATAGCAGCAAGGAAGCAGCTGAAGGCGAAGAAGCGGAAGCGCATCAAGACCTCCTAAAGCATACAATACCCGCCTCCATTTGTAATTTCTTTCAGTTTTGACACTTCTGTTGACAAAACAACGAGTTGAACTTACGTCAGCACTCCCTCACTTCGAGATCTGCCATCTCCTGAGCAAGGTACCAACTCACTATGAGCGAGCTCCTCAAGGCCGAGCGCTCTCGCAGCGCGCTCTCATCCCGCGAGCTGGCGTTCGTGCTGCACCGCGGTCGCGCGAATGTGGAGCGGCTGGAGCGTCTGGAGTCGCTGCTGGCGAGCGATCCGGCGTTCGCCAACACGCAGGAGATGAACTTTCTCCCGCGAGAC